>VXBL01002511.1:223453-293690 GCA_013400195.1 Aramus guarauna | reverse complement strand
CCCGGCCCACCCAAGCACACACTATCTGAATTACTGCACTAGCAATTGAAAAAGGAGATCCACGTTAGGAGCTGTACGTGCTTAAGAAAAGAAAGACCCTAACAACTAAACAATCCAGCCAGACAAAGTGTGCAAGAATGGGGAAAAGAAAAGGAAGTGAAAGACAAATAGGAATCAACAGAAACTGATGAAGTAACTTGCCCAAGGTCACACAAATGGGTCTGTGGTAGAACTTGGTGTCTTCTGACCCCATTCCCCACAAACAGCAGCCTCCATATACTAGGAGCAGTTTGGTCTCATCCACATACATTCATTTAAATAGTCTATGTAAAAGCAAACAGAAACACTCCTCCTCAGAACTATCTTCAAAGGCTAGCTTGGCATCTGGTAGTATTTTTGGCCATAGACTGGGTCCTTCCCACTCTTTCCCCCTTTGTAAAGCCAGCTCCATTTTTAGATTCTTAGCTTCTGTCTGAGGCTAAGCTCAAATATGTGCTTTTCCTCTAGGAAAAAAAGAAAAAAAAACGTAACAAATCTGAAATCTGGAAAATCTTCTCATACCTCTTGTTCTTGTGCAGCACTCCGCTACATGACAGGCGCTGAGCTTCAAGCAGAAACCGGGCAGTGTCAGACAGCAGGAGCGGCAGAGAAAGAAAGTCCTGACTTCAGGCATCAGACACATTCTGAGTCCCAGCACTGGCAGCTTTCCATTCACCCAGCGCTACAGAGCGGAGAGCAGCCGATCTGCCCTGGGAGATAATCTCGGCAGCACATCTGGTCTTAGCTCCGCAACTCGGCATTAATTATGACTTGTGCAGAAAGCATTTGAAATATCCAATGAGATGCAGAGCTCCCCAGCTCCTCCGCATGGGGAAGGAGAGAAGAGAAAGACAGGCAGGTAGGGTCTTGCCCACCCTCGTAGCTGCCGCCAATGTAAACAGCAGCTAAGTATGGGTCACAAGTTTTAACAAAGGCATCCCCCATCGGCTCTGTAATATATTCATGCTCTAATTGCTTGTCAGATCTATTCTAGATAGCTGGAAAAGCTGAGCAACAGTTACTGTCTGCATGCCACACTCTGGATCCCTTCCTGATACAGGCAATGTTAGTTGTGCTGCAGGCAACCTTGTGCCCTGGTCTGGCCTCTGATCTGCTAGCAAAGCACCAGAAGCAGAAACCTCATTTTGGAGGGGAACATTCCCCACCTTAGCCTTAGTATGCTCTGAGAGTATCTCCACAGCTCTGGGACGTGTTGGAAAGTTTTACACAGTTTAGGAAAAGCTATAGTCTTTGAGCTGTACAGTTTTTTTGTGCTTACAGCCTCTGCTTTAGCCCTTTACAGAGACGTTGCATGATGATGAATAGCTCAGCTGAATAACTGGTAGGGGAAGGAACTACAAGTTCCTTACATGTGAACCAATCTCCAGGACTTGCAGGAAAACATTCACCCCCTTGGCTCCTGCTCTCAGGGTAAGAAGCTTGTAGTTAAGAAAAATGCTTGTCACACAATGCCTCATGCAGTTATACAGAGGTAAGCCCTCCATCCCATTTACAAAATGCACTCACGTGACTGCAGATCTGCAGCAGTCACCACCAAAAACCTTTGCACCAAGTTTCTGGGGAATTTTATCAAGTCTGGCTAACTATCTCCCTTAGCAGGAAAAAAAATGTTGCCCTGTCTGCAGCTGCTCATCTGCTTATTAAAATATCATGTCTGTGGTCATTATATAGAACACACTCATCTGAACTTATTGGCCCACCACTTTCTCACCTACACTGTGTCTCAATTTGAACACACACTTCAAAGAAGATACTAACCTGAGTCAAGCTCTGAGATTCCAGTCACTGAGACAGTGTTGTTCCACAACTCAGGAAACTTGAGATTAAACTCTGTCTCTACATTCTCTGTTTTGATCAAAAGCTCCTGAATAAATTACTGTCCCTCACTACAAGTGAAGGCAGTACCAGGATCAAAAGCTCCAGCTCCTGAATGGCAAGGTACTAAGGTATTCCTTAGCTATTCAAGGTATACCTTGAACAGCAAGGTATTGCACAACTAGACACCAGAAGCCCAGACAATACACTAGAGAGTATTTAAAGCCCACTAAAGAATATTTGGAAAGTGATGGAGATCCTTAAACAAAAAGTACAAATGAGATCCTGGGTATTCTTCACCCTTTTATTATTCTGTCTTCCCTTGTGGTGAACACAGCAGGCTGCAGATTAGGGAGAGCCTGCCCACAGTGCTAACTGGTGAGCAGGACCAATCCTCTTCTGAATGGCTGAGACACCATCAAGATTTTTGGCACTACTCCCTGGAACAATGCCTCAAAATGTGTCACGTCTGCTAATAACATTATGGAGCCAGGGAATCAACGTTTGGGATGGGAGCCCAGGAGATAGCAAAGGCAGACTTTTATTCTTCTATTCACTTCTCCATCTCTGTTTTCCATCTCTCAAAACACGAGGACAAGGAGGTATCCAACGAAATAGAAAGTCATGTTGTTTAACATGGATATTGTTATACCCAAAGTATAATTAACATGTGAAATTCACAGCCTGTCTGTGGCCAAGAACACAGCACGACTCAAAGCATGATTAGACTTCAGCATAGTTTATAATACTGTGAGTTGTATGAGATATGATGAAGAGGATGTAAACTCTTCTCCAAAGAAAGAGCAAACACAGCTCTGGTGAGAGAAAAAGCAGAAAGAGCACATGCTTGCTCACATGAGCATCACAACTAAAGCATAACATGGCAGCTGCTTCAGTGTTGTTCCCTGTACATGGTAACTGCAGCTATTGGTGTCCTGTGAGAAGAATGCAACATTGTGCTGCATATCTACACACTCCACAGTTACCACATATCTCCTTATACAAAACAATTCTCAATCCCTTTCAAAGCATTGTGTTAAAAATCATGACTTAGACCACAGAATATGATGAGACTGGAATAAAAATCACTATATATTAAGTTTGTCCTCTATGTTTTGAATTTAAAGGTCATACTTGGATCCTGCTTTCTCTATTAACCCCATTGCTCAAAAATGAAATCCAAGATTCACACATAATCACTGGATTTCAGGGGCTGCAGACTCCAGAAGTATACTTGATACTGCAAGAACAGCAATAAAATCCAGAGAGCCCGCCACATTGCACATAAACTACCATCAAAATTTTCACCTGAAAAATTTTCACTGAACTCCCTCTTTCTCCATTGATGTGAATTTGTTTAGGTCTAGAGAACTTTATCCCTGGGCAGCTCTTATTTTGCTAAAGAACTTAGGTTTCTAAAACTGTTTAGGACGTAAATCTTACATGCACTTGCTGCTGGGGAGCTGGAGGTATTTTCCTTCCTGGTGTCATTGTATGGAGATAGTCCTAGTAAGGCTCTCATGAGCTAGCACCACTGCAGGTATTCTGCTGCAGGTACCAGAACAGCGAGGAAGCATCCCGCCTGTACATGTCACTACAAGCATTGAGACTGGCTGGGAAGTTCACTATAGCTCATACAACCTCTGAAAATCCAGGCATGTCTCAGGCTTGGCATCTTAACTCAGGTCAAATTCAGTCTTGAATCTAGTTGCAACAGACAGGAATGGTGAACCCACATGAACTCAGAAAATATTCCTCCTCATCTTTGATTGTGAGCAAACCTGTTGGCTTGCACAGCTGTAGCAAGTGCCCATAGGGTGCGGGTATTTTTAGGCACTGGCTTATACAGAGTATTAGCTAATACACAGGTATACTCAAGCAGACCTGAGAGAGCTCAGATCTAGGAAATTGCTTCATCCATTTGTACAGAAAGGGCCTAGTATCAAAGTTAGAATCAGAGCTGAAGTTCCCTAATTTTCAAGTAAGTTGAGCCTTCTACTTTGCAGGTGAGTAGACTCATTTTTTCACCCAAACAGGGGCACTTGAACATCTCCTTGTATCTGTTGAGAGCTGGCAGTGAAATGGCTAGAGGTGATCAGTCACAGGGCTGAAAGCAGCAGGAAAGACTTCAACAGCATGGCCCCAGTAGAGAAAATTTCCCTTCCAGTTTCCTCCCTCTTCAAACACTGTGGACAGATTCTTCTCTGAACAAAACTATGCCCCCACATCCCTCTCCTGCTCTGGGCTAGGGTCTCAACCTTTACTGGTAAAATGAAACCTTTTGAGAATAAACAGGCTTCTGCTTACTGACTGATAAACCAGATCACCCTGGCCTAAAATGTTCCCAAACAGCTATGTTCATCCTTCCATCACAGTAGACTCTGCCTAACCTGTGCGAGGTGTCTTCCCATCTCTCTAAAATATGTCAGGAAAGGAACTGACTGAGAAGCACTATAAATTACCCTGCCATGGACTCTGACCAGTTTATGCTCTAAATTGAGATTGTAACTGCTTGCTCACAGAGAAAAGATGATAAACAGACTTAAACACCACTTAACCACAGCATTCTGAATCCAGAGCCAAACCCCTGTGTTTATTGGTCTATTTCTCTCTAGACAAAGACAAGAAGCACTTAAGAGAACAGAACATCAAGAGCAACAAAAAATGCCTTTTAGCAAGCAGTTATATGGACAAATGTGCCCTGGAAAACTTCTTTCTCCCCACAACATAAGAACATCTTTTACAGAACATTGTATTTCCTGACTCTTGCACATGCCTGTCTACATTTAATAGATAGCTTCCATAGACTTGACTGAAGCTATGTCTGTAGAAAGCATCTGACCAGCAGATCATCTCTTTCAAATGCGCTGCATGTTGATACTCCCACTGCACAGAAAAATTTTACAAAAATTCTGGGTATTAAGAAGTAAAAAATAGTTATGACTTAGTATAATTGTTGCCACCACTGTCTCATCACTAGAGAAGGATGAGAATTCCAGCTATGGGTTCAAATGCAAGGAGTTTGAAACCTGTTGCTGATCTTCATCCCCAGTACAGAATGAAATGAGCCACCTGGATTTCCGGCCATACTGGAACCTGGCAGAGCCTGTTATCCAGATTCACAACCAAAATTTAGAATACCGGCCTCTTTTATCCATTCAGAAAACTGAACAAGCTTATGTACTCAAGCCTTCCCATATCCCAAGCCTGAGAGGCTGATATCCTAAGCACAATCAGTCACTAAGAAGCAGACAGGATCAACACATGGGTGCTTATCCAAATCAAACTTCATCATAAATACCTCTGTCAATCTGTAACCTGCAATTGTAAAACTCACTACCAGGTAAATTGTATATGGTTTCACTTTGTTGCTTTCTCAAACTCAATGATGAAAATCTGTTAGCTAATTCCTGTTTACCTTTATCCTCCGCTATTTAACTAAAATCCTCAGTCAATATAAAGCATAACTTATGCTTCACCACCCAAGCATAAGGTCATGGTCTAAGTTCTAGCAACAGCTAGATGCTTGAAGAGGGGATAACATTTAGCTCCATTTTATCAAATGGATAAAACATTTCAATAAATCTGTTGGTCTTTCAGGAACACTTCTAGAAGAGGTCAAGGGCTGAATGTTCCCTTCCCTGACCTGCAACACAGAAGGTAGGAAGGGGAAATTGCAAGACTAATTATGTGATGATGGAGAAGAAAAAAGGAGTAACTGGGGTGGGTAGAAGGGTAACCTTTTGAAAGGAAATAGGAGGAGAGATACATGGTGAAATTCTTTGTTCTCAGCTCCTAAATGGTTAAAATTGCAACTTGCAAGGGGCAGGCTACCATTCCCCTTCAGTAAGCACATATCCTCACAACATTCATCAAAGGACTAATACAGAGAAATTAAAATACTTGCCTGCAAGCTCAGAAACACCACAGGAACATGTTTGTCCCATTAATCATACACTGTCAGGACGTGCAGTGAGAACCATCAGTGTTTTAAGGACTGTCAGCTTTCAAACATCAAGCACGAATCTAATGATTACAGGAATAGTCTCACTGAGAAACTACCAGGGTAGGTGGTGGCACTGGTCAGACTATGTGCTACAGACAGTAGCCCCCAACAACGTAACAAATGCACAGACACTATCACCTCTCCATGGCAGTTACTAGCTGAAGAGGAAAACAATCTGTTATCGAAGCAAACACAAGCCCCACCGTATTTTATCTAAAGCTGGATTGCTTTTAGCAACACAAGATATATGAAGCTAATGACTCCCTCCAGAACTTTTTCTTTGATAGCCCAGGTGGACTTCTCTTCTATGAACCCATCTAATTCTATTTTTAATCCACTTATTTTTGTTTCCATCACATCTTGTGACGAGTTTCATAATTTGTGCACTGCAGCAAACACTTTTTTTCTTGGTTCAAACCTCATGATTGTGCACTGTTCAAATCCTCCTTACATTTGTAATTTTATCCATCAGACCTTCCTGCAATCTTCTGTTTTTCAGGATCCTTTTCAAAGTTTAAGTTGGGTTGATTCTACTTCTTAATTGCTTATACAACCTCTGGAGTACAAGACCAATTCAGGGCAGAACTTGTATTAAAAATTCTACCCTGAGCTTGAAAAACCTTTCCCAGAACAAATTTCATCCAAATAAAACATTCTCATGTAACATTTCATTTTATCAAATCAGCATTTCCCAACCAAAAGATATTTCATCAAGCAAATCTCATGAAAAGCTTTACCCTGCTCACCTGCAAATGTAACAGAAGTCATTTCTATTTGCGGTTTCTCTCCATCTACTATTTGGTTGAGCAGAGGCATGAGAAGGACTCTTGCTCAGCTGCCTGTCATTCCTCTGGATGCCTGCTCTTTGGTGCCCAGGATTGCCCACGCTAAGAAAGTACTACAAATTCATACACCTGATGCTAAACTGCATCACCCTTTAGAAACCACTGGAACTAAGCAGGTTAATGACAGCTAGAGATACGGCATTGCAGTGCAGAACTTGTGCTGCTGCATGAGGTTTTTGAAACCAGTGGCAGGAGACTTGCCTCTCTGACTGCACAAGCCTTGACACAGTACTCCAAGCATACCAATTTCTGCTCTGCAATGACCAGGCTACTGCATGGTCTCCGCTCAGAGCCCAGATAAGCTTGGGCACTGGTACTGAATGTCACTTAAAGCCTTTAGCCAGCAGCTTTCAAGATGACATATACACAAGGAGTGAACTAAAGAGATGTGAAAGTTATGAATTTTACATGGAAGTGAAGCAGCCATCTAAAGGTAGGATCTTCAAATGTCATTAAGGAACACCTTTTGCCCTTGATATGCTTTAGGTTTGCTTTTAGTTTTACACCCTTTCATCAAGTATGCATACACACTGATAAGATCCACTCTCAACCTTCTCTTCTGCAGGCTAAACAATCACAGCCTTCTCAGCTTCTCTTAGTATTTCACTTGCCACAATCCTTTAATCATCTTAGTGGCTTTTCACTGGACTCACTCCAGTAAGCCCACGTCCCTGTCCTGGGGAGCCCAGAAACGGACAGAGCACTCCAGATGTGGTCTTACCAGTGCTGAAGGGAAGGCTCAGCTCCCTCAACCTGCTGGCAATGCTCTTCCAAATGCAGCCTAGGAAACTGTTGGCATTCTTTGCCACCAGGGTGCATTGTTGGCTCATGTTCAACTTGTTGTCCAACAGCATCCCAGGTGCTACTCTGAAAAGCTGCTTTCCAGCTGGCCAGCCCCCAGAGTGTACTGTTGCCTAGGTTTATTCCTCTTCAGGTGCAGGACTTTGCATTACTCTCTGTTGAACTTCATGGTGTTCCTGTCCATTCATTTCTCCAGCCTGTTGAGGTCCCTCTGAATGATGGCACTACCATCTGAAGCACCTCCCAATATCATCTGCAAGCTTGCTGAGGGTGTACTCTGTCTCATTATCCGGTCATTAATGAAGCTGTTAAGCAGTAGTGGCTCCAGTATCAGCCTTCAGATGGACTTTGGGCTGCTGATCACAATCCTTTGAGTGCAGCAGTTCAGCCAGTTTTCAACAGACCTCACTGTCTATTTATCTAGTGTGTACTTTATGAATTTGTAAACGAGGATGTTACAGGAGATAGTGTTGAAAGCCTTCCTAAAGTCAAGACAAACAATAATCACTGCTGTGCCCTCATCTACCATTTCATTACAGAAGGCTATCAGGCTGGTCAACCATGACTTCCCCTACATAAATACACGCTGACTACTCCCAGTCAGCTTTTTGATCTTAATATGTTTGGAAATGATATCTGGGTGGGTTTGGTCCATTACCTTCCCAGCAATAGAGGTGAGGCTGACCAGCCTGTAGTTCCCTAGGGTCTTCCTTCTTGCCCTTCTTGAAGACAGGAGTCTTCAGGGACCTCACCCAATCACCATGTCTTTTCAAAGATTATCAAGAGTGTCCTTACACACTGGCCAGCTCCTTCAGCACTTATGGATGTATTCTATCAGGTTCCATGGACTTGGGTATATCCATTTTCTTTAAATGTTCCCTAACCTGATCATGCTCTACTGGATGATCCTTGCTCCAGGCTTTCCCACTGGCTTCAGGGGCAAGGAAATTATTTCCTAAGTCCATTCCTGCATGTTCAGACAGTTTCTCTACAGTCCTCTTAGGTAACCTATCCCTGCTTCCACTTCTATGCTTCCTTTTTAAGTTGAACTTTGTCAGGAGCTCTTTACTCATCCATGCAGGCCTCCTGCCACCTTTGCTTGGTTTCCTGCACATGGGGCAAGGACTGTTCTTGAGCTGGGAAGAAGTAATCTTTGAAAATCAATGAGCTCTCCTGGACCCCTCTTCTCTCCAGGACCACATCCCATGGTATTCCTCCAAGCATATACCTGAGGAGGCCAAAGTCTGGCCTCCTGAGGTCCAGAGTTGTGATCGTTCTGTTTGCCTTGCTGAACAATGCCTTCCAGAGTGGCTCTTTTACAGACAGTTATTGTGACCTCAAGCAAGTTACTTGATTGCTCAATACTTCAGATTCCTCCTTTACAGAAAATGAGGACAATAGCCCTTCCCTACCTCAAGGCTGCATCATGATGGTAAAATATGTCAGTCATAAAGCAGTAATAGAAGCCCCAGATATACCTGACCAAGATAAGTTAGAAAAAATAACTTAATCAGATCTCAAGAACAGATCTTAAAACTTTCTCTGTGTCTCAGTTTCTATATTCACAAGTGTACCCTCTGTTTGTGATACCTTTGCCTCAGGTAAAGCTAACCAGCACCTCCTCACAGATGATTCATGCATCTCCTAGCCTCGGGCAGATATCTGAACTCATAACCCTCATCATGCTTCTCTTCCTCTTCCCTTGGTTGGGCCCATCACCCAGCGTGAGAGAACACTGAAGAGCAAACATTGATAAGCTGCATCAGGCGCCAGCTGTCTCTGTGCAGAGATAATGACACATATCAGGCACAACAAACACCTACTACCACTCCCCACACACCTGTGGGAGCCTGCACAAGGGAAGCCCACCCTGCCACTTATTGAAGGGCTCCTCTTGGCCCAGCCAGGAATCCCACTTGAGACTGTGACTCTGTGGGAGCCCTATAGCAAGCCAGGGCGCAGAAACCTGGGCAGATAACAGAAGCCACCTCCCTCTTCTTCATTACTGTGATATCTTACCATCTTAAATCCACTGATATGATTCTATGCTCTTGATGCTTTTACTGGAAAATCCCTGTCTTACAAGTGGAGAAGTTAAACCCCAGGCTCCCAAGACTTAACATCATATCATAGCTCCTAAACAGTTTGGCATCCTGGTGGACATGCATCTAATACCAATAAAACAGTCATGTTTTGCTCTCATGCAGATGTTATCTGAAAGACATTTACTTATCTCAAACAGGATTCCTATTTAGGCCTATGTAGAGCTATTCTTCCACTACTCATAATGACATTGAGCCAGGTATTAAATTATACCTCAGAGACTTGTCCCCTAGTTTGCAGCTCTCCCCTAATACAAGACATGGTCTGCACAGGGCCCTGATTGCCAGCAAAAACATTATCTGCACTGTTTTGCTGGCAGAAGAAGAAGAAAGAATCCACACATTATGGCTTATCTATATGGAAAAGTGGACTGGAATTAATGATAGTAGAGTGGCTTCCTCAGTGGACACATCTTCAGAGCCCACCAGTTAAAGAGTGACTATTCCTCTGCAACGGAGAAACCACTTGTGGAGCTCTTGCAGCGTAATTTGTTACAGGGTAAAGCTCTCTGTGCTTCCCTAAGGGAAGCACATCCTTTCCAACTGCTTCACCTCCCATCCATCACAAGGAACTGATGAAAGCTTGGGATGATGAGAAGGAGAAATTAGGATAAAGTAATGGAGAAAGAAAGAGGCTGTGACATGCATTTCTGGCAGAGGAGCAAGAAACTGATCATGGAAAGAAAGAATATGTAAACACAAGAAAACAAACACAAACAGATTAAGACAGGATGATTCTGTCCCAATGCAGTGCTGGTCGTGTGCTGAGCTGTAGGAGAGAGTTGTGCCACTTGGCTTTCAACTCAGGCACCAAAAACTTCAGCTTTTGCACCTCATGGCCCAAAACTCAGTCCTAAACATGTTATGTTTTACATCTGATGCAAGATAAAAATGAGGAAGGCATGCTAACTGAGAGGTGAGCAGATGGAAAGGGATTTCCTTAAAGTAGCTGTGTTTCTTCTAGAAATACAGCCCCACCGCACGTGTACAGAATGTGGAATGACCTCCTCTCCCCTCCACTACACCAAACACTTTCAATGTATCCACCTTCAGAGGACACCAGCAGGCTCACTCTCATCCAAGCCTATGGCCATGAACCCTTTGCATTTAGCACTACGCTACGCTTGTAGCCACTGCTACAAGCACTCCATATTAAACAGCAACTGCAGAACAGCATGACTGTAGGTCACAGAGGGACTCTCCAGATAAACTTTTAGTGATGCAAACTAAGAGAAAAATTTGTTCTTCATGGAAGAAGGATCATAGGAAACATTTTTAATCATCTTCTGTCAGAATGTGCTCCAAAACTTACTTTTATCAAGCCACTGTGACAAACTTTATTCTTAAAGACATAATGAAAACATTGAGAGTACTCTCAAAACTCAGTTTACAAAATCTTCTGCTCTAAATGAGATGGACTAGACTCAAGAATTCAGGAGCCTGAAACTCAGGGAAACTTGTTAGAAATTATTTTCCCCACAAACAGGAGAGCTCTTCTTCAAAAGACTTAGGAACTCTAGGATTTTATTTTAAGGCCACATTTGAAGTGTATTTCAAAGCACACATTCCATATGGCTTTTAAGCCTGAATGTGTCTCCTGTTAATAATTTGGGATCCTCAGCAGCTTTGGGGAATTTTCTGTTTTATTTTAAGAAGCCTTTGCTGTTCACCTTCAAACACAGTTCATGTGCCCGCATCAACACGTAAGGAGATACCCTCAACCTTTTTGATTTATGTTTCTTCAATACATGAGCAAAGATTAAAGTGTGGCTAAGCCTCCCCTTTTATCTTGGCATAATTCATTTTTACACCATATCAACCTTTTCCAGGGCTGGATATTTACATATTAATAATGAAGCCTGCTTTTTAATTCCTTCCCCCATCCCTTTAGCTTTGTATATTAAAAAGTGTCGATAGATAAGACTTGGCTCTCAAATTAGTGGTGGTAGCAAAGCAGAGTTCAAATTATTCAATTAAAACACAGAGACAGCTATGTTTACTGTCCTCCTACATTTGAGCTAAGCTGGGATTTCACTTGCAGAGAAATTGCCCTGCTCTGATTCTGATGGAGGGGGAGTAGATTTGATCATTTCCTCAAACTGGCTAAAACCATTTGGAAACAACAGTTTGAACATCTTCATTATTTCTTAGTTACTGACATTCCTATAAATACTTTGTGAAGTGCAAAGAGACTGAGGATGCAGCTCCATGGTTTCTTTAAGCCAACTTATGTGTGGCTTGCAGTCAGAATGAACAAGCACACTGCCTTCTTCCATCCCATCATCTCTCCTTCACCCCATCATCTCTCCTCACTGTCCTTATTGTGCTGGCACTACTAATCCTGCAGCTGCATGGTTAGCAGGGCCAGGGAGCCAATCCACCTACAAAATAATCCTCCTCTCTTTTTTTTCCTGCCAGGTCATTTCCTACTGCACAGCTGCATAACCACTTGTATTAGCAAAATGAATTGTGATGGGAACACATGGTTGCAAGGTGTGAAAAGACCACTCCTGACAGCAGCTAGCACTTCAGTCAGAGAAGCGATGAAACCATAGCATAAGAATTTGTTCCTGCAGCTTGGACTACAAAGCAGACATAGCCAAGACTGATGCATTTGAGTATTAGAGCAGAGAGCTCAGGCCAGGCTGATCACCCAGGATGTACCCATGTTCTTGGTTAGTTTTTATACACAGATAGAGGAAAAACATCAAAACACAACTGCAATTCTTTCCAACTCTGCCAACAGCAGTGCTTCTCTTCTGCATGGCTTAAGCCAGCTCTCACCGGCAGCCAAAGCAGCCTTTACGCTGACATTGATGGAACCAGATCAATCTGCGCTATGTGAAAACAGCAACAAACAGCAGCTGCTGTATTCCCCCTCACACATTACTGTATCCCCCCTCTGCCGCATTTCTGTATTCCCCCCCGCGCTGCCGTGCTCCCTTATTCTCATGATTTTGTTCTATGTTTTCTGATATCTCATAAAGCCCCAGTTCCTGGAATCAAACGTAAGAGCATCTGCCTCATTTAAAGCAAAACCAAAATGTTATCCAATAGTTTTGTAGAGAAGTTTAGAAATATAGAATAAGAGCGGATTAATTAGGAAATACTATCCCCATAAAGAAAACAAAGAAATTCATCCCTATTTTTGTGCCATCCTCATATTTTTGTTTTTAAAATTTTAAGATTTTTAATACTTAAAAAAAGATGCTTGCTCTGGAACTATTCCAAGAGACTGACAAAACATGAACACTAACAAAAAAGAAGCCAAATTTGTACTGATACCAGCATTGCTGACAACATCGTGCCCTAAAGAAGGAGGCTGTTGCTGGAACGTGTACCATTTGTCATGACTGAATGTCTCCTTTTTCCTCACAGTATTTATTTGATGCACATAGCAAAGCTGTAAAATTCACGCTATAAGGTCCACTATAATGGCCACAGAAATACCATCTCTGAGATTCTGAGACTTCTGATGGAGGAACTGCAGGGACCTGCACTGACCTCAGAGTCTAAAAGACCTTTCACTGTGGACTGGACTTCAGAAGGAAAGCAAAACAAGCCCATACTCATGTTTGAGGAGAAATTATGGTAGATGAGTTTCCACCAGTGAAAAGGGCTTGTTCTGCCCACAGCACAACAGCATCGCATGCAACCTTGCAGAATCAGGTACAAGCTGCCTTTTGCACGTATACCCTTTGTGCTAAGTGCAAAAAGGACATAGGAAAAAATTACATCATCAGTAGAGATTTTATCTCCTCCAGACAAACCAAATGCTGCTACACAGAGACTCGAAACTGTAAGTCACTTAAAAGGAAAAAAAAAAAAAAAAACCAAACAAAAAAACAACCCCAAGATAAAAGTTACTAACAAACACTGAATCATCTTAGTGACCTTATGGTATTTGAGCCTCCCTCAATTGCAGGAAGGTCAGGGTTTTTTCCTCTAGATCCAGGAAAACTAGTAACTTCATTTCAGCAAAAGTAATTGTATTACCTAACCCTTATCTGGCACTTCTTTATCTGTACCTCTCAAAAGAGGTCGATATTACTATCTGCATATGATACCACTATTTACATGAACTCCATTAGCAGCACACAAGTCACTTCAAAGCGTAGTGTCCAGTACCAAGCCAGCAGCTGCTGTCACCAATGGTGAACTCAGAAGAAAACATCCATGAGCCCTTGTTCTATGCTACACCACAAAACCACCTCCTATCTAATCTACTGACTTGAGAATTTGAAGATTATGGTATAATATCAACACTGAGAGTTTGCATTTTTGGTTCATTTTAACTGCAGGAATTGTCAACAGCTGTATTATCTTACAGGTGTTCACTCAGGCTGACCCTGTTGTTCTTCCTCAGGCTACACTCCCACTGAAGCCAGTGGAAGTTCTTTCTTCTCAACTGGGCTCTACATTAGCTAGTTGAAAATTTTTCTGCCTCTAGCTGTATGGAAGTTAACAATGGGCATCTGCCCTTGTGGCAGAAAATTGAGATAAATGGACACACTCCTTTATGTCCATAAGAATAAGAAAGGTCCATAGAACAGTTCACAATTACCTATAAAAAACTGAATACTGGCAATAGTGATATGTTTATTATCACCACCCATTTCTGACTGAGAGTCAATTATACAGTCTGGATGTGCCCTGCCCTCCCTTCCATCTCCTGGCAAAAAAAAATCAATCCCCTTGCTGCAAAACACTTCAGACAATCAAGAGCTTATCTAGGCATCTCAGTGATTTTACAGTGTTACGCATATCCTAGTATCACAAGAATATGTTTTACCTTGAGGCAAATGTTTTAATTTATGTGCATGTGAGCTATTTGCAATACCTCCACCAAACGGAGCCCATATAACCCGTCGGATGGCTTTCACCCAATCTTCCATTTCATTCTGGGAATTAGCCATGAGCAGGAAAGCCTCTTGATTGACAGGCATCTTTTCCCGGTCCCCCGCACCACCTGAAAGACATAATACAAATCGCTTTTAGCATCTAGTTCAGACGAGAGCAACCAACGTTTAAAACCACCAAAAGTCTGGGTAAAAATGATCAAATTATTATTTTAATTAAGCAGTTTTATGCACAGTTCCTACTCATGTGCATCCGCAAAGCACAGGTTTGTAGAAGATCAAAGCAGAAGTGGAAAATGTGCATTTCCAGTGTGGGAACCTGGAAATGTTGCACCTGCTATCCAAGGGGGATCAAGTGAATTGTAAGACATTTTAGTGCTTGAGATGCAGAAGCCGCAACATCATCCACTTTCCCCAAGTCCCAGGGAATTTCTAGTCTCAATATAGAAAAAGAGTTCCATTCTGATTTTGTATCCAGTTCAGAAGGAATGTTTTGAAGAGGAGTTAAGACTTGGGGATCTGAATCCGACTCTCCCACTTGAAATAAGAACTTTAGGAGCTATTAATGTTGGCCTACAATATCTTGGGAAAGTACTGACCAGAATATCAAATGCGCAGAATATCAGATGCACTCAAGCTGTCATAGACATGTATCACTTGTGGATACTCCAAGACTTACATTTTTACCCGTCTTCTCCTGTTTTATTTTACCCACTTCAGCCAGTTTAAATCTTCCCCTCACCCCTCATTTTACATTCCCGAGCTGGATAAAACCTAATGAGGGCCACATAAACACATAAAAGCTTTATTGGAGCAGCCTCTGTATAAAAAGGCTACTGATCCTGTCCAATACAGCAGCTGCATCACTAGGGGCCTGGAGCTTCTCCATCACCATGGAAACTGCCTTTGGCTTTGCTAAAGAGATAACATCTTAGCTGTTGTGTCACTGTCATTTCCACACTTACATGGCTTTCAGCATCTACTGGCAAGCTAAAGCTGCCGGCCTGTGATGAGCAGCTGAGATTGCCTGTCCACAGGATTCAGAGATAAGAGCAGGATGACGGTATGCAGTGGTTGCTGCAGAACTGATTTAGCGTACATAGAACGTGCACCTCCTAAATCCTCTCTCATCTGGGGAAAAGAGCAAGCTGGGAGCTGCCTGCAAGCCAAGGAAGTACTTTTTCTTGCTATTAATTGTTTCCTGGCCTAGACACACTCATGGATCATACACTGATTTGCAAAGCAAAAGGTGTAAAATGTTGGGAAGGATTTTGTGGCTCTCTGAGAAGCAATTCACTGAACTGGGAAACTGAGGCAGTCTTTCAGTAAAGAAAAGAGACAATGGCCACCTAGGCTAAGGCCTGCAGCTTAAGAAACAAAAGCCGTGATGCTTTTTCCCCACATGTATTAAAATTCTGCTTCTTTCCTCATAGCATCCTCTCAGATAGTCTCCCATTCTGAATTTACTGAATGATTCACATTCATTACGATATATGAAGCAGAACAGCTCCCTAGCTCAAGGATAAGGTGCAGGCATCTGAATAGATCAGTGCTCCACCCTACTCCACTGCAAGAAGGACATACTTCATCCTTTGCATACAGAACTCTCAGAGCAAGAAATTAGTCTGCGAAACTTGTGTCACAACCTAATTCTTTACCAACATACTCATCCTCATGGTGAAAGCAGAAGTCACCATGTCTAATTCTTGCACCTTACCTGACAGACCTATTGCCATGCCCTTTCACAAGCAAATGTCTTACAGGAGATAGGATAACAAGAAAGAGGCTTTTCACAGCCCTCAGCATGCATCAGAAATAGGGGTTCAGGATCTGGCAGATAGGTGGCCTGAGCTCAAGATAACTCTTCAAAGGAATGAAAGTGTCTCAACCGTGTACTGTGTGGGTAACTCCACAGGCAAACAACTGAGATTGGTCAAGGTAAAGCACAGATCCTGTTCTTAAATGTAAGGGTACCCAGCTGGGATCTTGCCCACCCAAGCCATGAAAGACAAGAAGTGACCAGAATCTTAGCCTAGAATTAATTACAGACCGCAAATTTACTCAAAACAGCTGAGCTAACCCATACAAAGTTTGCCATATCAAGCACAATAAGCAGGGAAGGATGAAGAGGACTTCTTACTTGACTTCTGCAGAAGTAGTATCTCAGCATCTTCCCACTGAATCACTGTAACACAGGGACGTGACTACTACTCCCCCTCCCCTAAGATGTTACTCTGGACCAGCCAGCTGCCTTCTGAACCTTTGTGGGCCTTTTTCACAAGAGCATTTAGGGAAACAAAAATTTATACTTCTATTTGAGTCTGTAAAAAGTAAAAACAGGATGGAAAAAAAGATTCCTGTACACACTAGACCTGAGACTCTGCCAAAAACTACATATAGCTCCTCCATGGTTGGCTTTCCCCACTGAAACTTTAAATAGGAGCAAGGTCATGACCCTACAAGCTGCCTGTGGGAGAGTCAGTAGTGACTTGTCACATAAGTGCAGGCAAAGGAAGACAACTCCATGCATGGAGGTTAGCTTAGAAACAAGAATGCACTTCAGAATCACTTCTTAGTGAAAGCCTCATATGTTAGCATGACATAAATACGCTGTGGCAGAGATGCAGGCCCACCTATAAACTATTTGTTTATTAAATAACATTTTAATCATGTTGCTTTCCACACATGGCTGACTCCTTTCACTATATCCTTGAGGCAAGAAGCAGAACTAGAGTTCCCAAAAGGACAGAGTTCAGACATGTCTCTCTACATTGTTGTAACATTCAACAGGTTTTGAGTCTTAGTAGTCACAAGAATGAGAAACAGCTAAATTCAAATACTTGGATCTTCTTGAAAAAAGCCTAAAGAAACAATACCACATGCACCTTCTTCAGAAGTCCAGAATTTTATCTGAAATTCACAGATGGTTTCTTTTGTGGGCGCAGACCCAAAACAGGATCTTGTTATGGGTTTTGAGCTGGCAACACAAATGCTGAATCAATTCAAACACCCTAGACTTTAGGAATTGTTTTAGGAAAACAATTTTAAACCTTCCTGCCTACAAACATTTGGATATGGAATTTTAGTTTTGCCTCTCTCAGTAATATGAAGTTTGCATTCAGATACTGCATTCAAACCTCTTCTCTGCCACTAACAGAGCTCCAGCATTTACTACGGTTGCTGTTAGACTCTAACCCTGAAGCACAAAAGCACTACTTCTACTGCGCGAATCAAACAGGGCTCTGGCCACCCAGCACCACAGTAGGGAGGAACACTCTGCTAGTGACTTTAGACACAGACAAGGGCTTCACATTCCTTTGAACAAAACTTCTCGCTCCTTTTTAATCAAGCTCCCATACAAACAAGACTGGCCCTCAGAGACCAACTCTGTGTAGCTCAGGATTGCCACGGGCAGACATTCCAGTCCTACTGCTCAAACATACTTTCATCTCCAGGCCAGAGGAAAAATAAAACTGTCTGCAAATACAAACAGCATGCAAGCACCTCAGTAGATGCGACAGAAGCAGGGGCTTTAGGGATGTATAGTCCACCTGCTTCAGCATTAACCTATGACGAGAGGATCCTGCATTCAATCACTTGCTCTGCTATGGATTTCCAGTGCATGTTGGACAAGACACACTGAATCGCATCCCTATCCATAAAGCAAGTTGGCAGTGCTACTTGCCTCCCTCCCACATGTACAAAAACTGAACAACTTCAAGACCAGGAAAGGTGACGGGCAACCATACAAGTACATACAGCAAAGGTAATAGAGTAGAAAGATTAAGCGACTTGTTTTGTTACTGCTCACCATCAAAAGGGCTGCAGGTCCCAGCTGACTTCAATACTTTGCCAACCCTGTTTCAAGGTACCTTTGTCAAGTTGCTTTACATACACTGGTAAGTATCTTTGCCTTGAGGGAACAGCGTAGGTCCAGGCCCCTAGCTGCGTGGCATGCATGCTCTCTCTTCCAGGCCCAGACTAGTTAAAGCTGGCAGAACTGCTCTCATATGCCGCCTGCTCATGTGGTTTGTGCAACTGCATTTCATACAGCCTTGAAGCCATCTGCTGCTGATGTCAGCTGTAGAGTGTTCACCTCAGAGTAACATCCCACCTCCTAATCCTTAATTACAGTCCTCCTTTCAGCTCTCCCCATGCCCCACAAGAGCAAAGATTAAATACTGAAAGACTGGGGCTAAGTGACTTGCTGAAGGTCAGATGGAGTGCTGTAACAGCAGCAGGAATCACCACCCATGCTTCTAAGCCCTATTTATTGAAAATTCTGCCTTTTCTGACCATCCTTAGTGTTGTATGGCTTCACAGAAAAATACAAAGCATAATGCTGCCATTATGCTATAGTTACCTGTCCTGCCCTGTATTCCTGTTCAAAGAACCTATAACAGACGTTCAGTTGCATCTCTCCCTTTATACCTCTGTTTCCAATGAGGAAATGTTGGAATTTGTTTGCCTTGAAGCTTAACCTTCCTAAGATCAACATTTGTGAAGCCAAGCCTTAGATCCCCTTTGTCTGTGTGGAAACTGAAGTGCAGGGGGAACAGGACTGGACTTCCTAGTAGATGTTCCTGCCCCATTGCATGTAAATGAGGAACTTTTCTATTCAAAAGTAAAGCTTCTGTCAGGTTCTGCTGAAGCTGGCAGCTTCTTTTTTTGTTTAGACCATTTCCCTTCCTTCCACCCCCCATCTGGTTTGTCTTTCACCCATATCTTGCATCATTCTGCTTACTGATGTGCTTGTGTATTGTCATAATATCAACTCTACTGAAAATTTACACAATTACAAATGCTTGTGTATGTGTATATATTTACATGTTTGTATTGCTTTGGTGTGGAGAGTAGAGTGGTATTTTCAGTAAGAGTGAAATTTAGTTGGCCATGTGCATGCTGCTACAGCATGCGAGGAGGCAAATGGCAGCTCAAGGCTGAATTATGAAAAGGGTGGCTGGTGGGTAACGCAAAGCCCAGCTGACATGTTTGCCCTCAGTACTAAAGCAAGTAGTGACAAGAAGCCTTTGATTGCAGACAAGCAGTAACAAAGTCCTTGACAAATGGACAAAGACTAGCACCCACAGGTAAAAAGAACAATTGCAATGATTCATCTTCCCTAACCTCTTTATGGCTGGGACAATCTTTATGATTGTCTTACAGGTAAGTATCAGATTCAGGGCTCTAAGATCTCACTGATAATGAAAGAAGGTGAAAAAATGAGGTAGATGAATTCTGTCAAGATTAAGGGCAGCTCTATTAGGGGGAATGTTTCTTTGCACAGCAGGAAAAAAAAAAAACCAAACCCCAGTCTTGATCTTTGGATTAGGAAAAGAGACAAAAGAAGAAATGTTAGTAAGCAAAAGGTCATTGAGAGTGCTTGGAATAGTCATTTGAAACCTAATTCTATTTCTTCAATCATTGCCTTTGATTCTGACTAATGCTGAACCTCTATCCTGAGCATTCTCCCCTTCTTCAGCCAAGGCTTTCTAAGAGCTTGAATGCTAGAACCAGACCCTGTCTATTATACCTGAATCTTGGGTTAACCTGCCATCAGCATGCAGTTTAAACTTTGCTACAACGAGTAATGACTCTATGGCTTTTCTGCTGTTTTCTTCTGGATGATCCTTTCACAGAAGGGAAAACTTGCTGTGAATACAAAACTGATCTTGAAGTGCTCTATGTAGGATACTTGAGAACAGGAAAAACAGCAAGAAAAATCTAAAGTAGTCAAGGAGTGGCAGATAAAAATAAGGAAAACAGGATCTACAAGAGCATGATCTATGAAAAACTGAACAGTAAACAGGGATGTGTGCTTGCCACGATTTTTGTATTTGTATCTATCCCCACGCACTCATCCATCTATATATGGGGTATCCAAGTTGGAAGTTGATTTGGAAGCTGAGAGAATAAACTCAATACCACACTTTAAAAGGCTTACAAAAATAAGAAAAAAATAAGGTTTGGAGATTTAGTATGATATGGAATGCAAAAAAAAGAAACAAGCTTTGAATCAAAATAAATTTATTGTGTCTCAGTTCCAATGGACAACATAATAACAAGTTTTCCTAAGGAAACATGTACCTTCGTAGGTGAAGGGTGTTTTATTTCCACAGTTTGGAAGGAGTTTGAGGGGATTCTAATGTTGAACTTTCATTTGGTTGTGTCAATGAGGAAAGTGAAACCTTAAACACCTTTTATTGCACTGGGTAAATTCAGCTTATAAATTGACATGGTTCAAATTTTCTTAGGACAGGATTTAGAAGCATGCAACAAAAACTCATCGACTTTTCAGTCAAATATAAATTAATTTCCTTAAATGCTCTTCAGTCCACCAGTTTTAATGATAGTTGCAAGTAGAAGATGACCAAATTTTCAACTAGAAGTCCTTACAGAGCATTTTTGTCACTACCCAAGTGATTTTAGATCCCAGATCTTAGACCTCACCTCAGAGAATAAAGCAAAGGCAGGCAAACACTCTAAAGCCACTGCCATCTATAAATTAATCCAAAGGCCCTGTGATCTGTTCTCCCCTCCCATGCCTTCTGTGGTTTCAGACGCCATTAAACTGCTTTAAAAAAAACACCAACAAAGAGATTAGACCTCAGAACTGTGGTTTCTTATGCAAAAATTCTGACAAGACTTAACATGAACAGAGGCACTACAGCTTCTCTGTACTGATACACAAACTACAGAAAACCCTTAAAAACCTAAGGCTAGTGCTCTATTTCAGTTGTTAGGATTAAGTGCACGATTACTAAAACTATATGCAAGAAGTGAAGATTTGGTTTAGTCTTTGGCCTTTTATACATAAAAATTGTAACAGGTTAGTTTGACCCTCCTGCTTAGAGATGACTTTCTTGATAATGTGTGTGACCTGTATTACTCTAGACTTATCTATTAATTAAACTGAAGAACTGGTTAATGCTACCAATCACTTCAAATAAACCAAAACTTTGAAAATAAACCAACCCATATTCCAGGTAGGCCATATGCTGATGAGTGATATCATACTCCAGGAACCACAGCAGACAGGAAAAAAAGATGCAAGATAAGAGGAAGGGAGAAAAACAATTTCAAATACTCTTAAAGGAAAAGAGGCATTACACACAAACTCCACCTTGAACCCCTGCTTATAAAACCTGATTACATGTGTTCAGTGCTTTGTAATGTTTAAGTCTACTTAAAATGAATTTTTTTTTTTTAGTGTGCTTTATCTGCCTTAGGCTGAACTGTGAGAGGTTTCAGTAAAAAAGGTTCAATCACTTTTAAGTTACACTTCTGGTGTTAAAAACATATTTATTGTAATAGTACTCCAATGCTTTCATGCCTCCTTGTTTTTAATGATTTGAAATTTCAGAGAGGAAACTACTATGCTGTCTGGGATGTGCTGCTCAGTGTGGCCACAAAGTACAGTTTAACTGTGTGTACCAACACAGCTCAGGCATCATTCCCTCCAGCTTCTGTCCACAGCTACTTTGCTCCATAAAAGGAACAGCCATTAACAATAAAGACACTGCTGCCCTAACTTGAAAGGTTTCAGGAACCTGTGAAACGTGCCCTCAACTCCATATAGTATTCCTATACCCAAGCGGTATTATTATTTCTTTGCATTTTGTATCAGCTTCTACTAGCTAGCAGCAAGAGATGAAATCTCTCCAACATGGTCACAGCTAGTTTAGGATGCCAGCCAGAACTATTCCTAATAGGAGTTGATCAACAATAATGTGCTGGCTTTGGCTAGGATAGAATTAATTACTTCATAGTAGCTAGTATGGGACTCTGGTTTGGATTTGTCCAGAAAACAGTGTTGTTAATACAGAGATGTTTTTGTTATTGCTGAGCAGTGCTTACACAGAACCAAGGCCTTTTCTGCTTCTCACACCACCCCACCAGTGGGTAGGCTTGGGTGCACAAGGAGCTGGGAGGGGACACAGCTGGGACAGCTGACCCAGACTGGCCAAGGAGACATTCCATACCGTATAACATCATGCTCCGTATATAACTGGGGGGTTGACCAGGAGGCAGCATCACAGCTCGGGAACTAGTTGAGCATCGGCTTCAGGTGGTAAGAAGTCGTGCTGTGGATCACTTGTTTTGTATACTGTTATGATTATTATCTTCCTCTTCTGTCCATCTCAGCCCATGAGTATTACTACTTTTTTTTTTTCCATTTTCAATTTTCTCTCCCTTCCCACTGGAGAGGAGGAGGAGCAAGTGAAAGGCTGTGTGGTTGTTTTAGTGGCTGGCCATGTTAAAAAACAACAAACAATTAACATGAGGAGCAACTACTACACCAGCAATTTCTAGGAGCTGCAAGACACCACTTCACCTCTGCTGTTACTTGTGTGTTTCATCCTGAGTGTGAATTCTAGAGTACAGATATTCTAATTATGTCCAATGATGCCTCAGGGGTTAGACTGACAAACAAGTGATGGTTTGCTCAATTAAACCCTTGTTGCTCTTGACTCAAGTAATGTTTCCTGATGGGGGGTTACTGTGAAGACTGAAGTGTTCACTTCAAAACCTAGATCATAACAGAAATAGCAGCAGCTTCTTAGATGGAGCTCTCAGTGTGCAATGGCACAGCCACTGCCTCTTATGGCATTATCTGCTGACAAAGTAGACAAATTTGGGGTGTAGCGTTACCTCTGATGACACTGTTTTGCCTCCCAGGAAACAGGTATCTGCCACCTTGGCACCAGCTCCTCACTGGAAAAAGAAAGTTCATACTGGAAAAGAATCTGAAGGTGTTGGGAGCCCATGCATACATGTGGTTCAGCTTCTTCTGTTTGCCACAAACAAGATCCAGAGCTCAAAAACCTCTCCTTCAAAATCTGACACGCTACCAGCTCTTAGGAAGCTGTTCACCTCATGAAGTGTCTGTCTGAGAATGGCAAAAGGACAACATCTGTCCCTCTCTACAGATGTGTTGGAAAAAAGAAGAAAAAGCCATTCCTTACCCTCACAAAAGAGGACCCTAATCCTGCAACAAAAATCAAGTCTGTGGTGGTGATGGCAAGCAGGGATGACAATGGGGAAGAAAGAAAGGGTTTCACAGCTTTTTCTCCAGTATGTTCCACAGACAGCCGTGTACCAACAGTAGGCTTCTTTCCCTTACCCTCCTTTCTTCCACTCCAGAAAGCTAACCTTTGCAGTCTTTCCTTAACGTATTTCAAACCTAGAAAGTTACAATATGCCTAGTCCTTAATAGTGATGAAGCATGGAACTGCTTGGGCTACGCAGAGGTCCTGGTCATTTCACTGTCCTCTGGATTGGATGGAAAGGAAGTTAATTTTTCTCAGGTCAGCAGAAGCCACACACTCAGAGAGGTGTGAATCAGGCCAGCCTGGTGGCAGAAGCTATGTGCCTGCCCCTACAAGGCACATTGCAGGAGAAATCTAAATAAAGGCGACTATGAATTTGAAGGTACAAAAAAAGTTACAAATGTATGTATGAAAGACTCAGAAAATAGTGGCATATCTATGCAAAGCAGGCCACACAGTTCCATGTGGTTCTCCAAAGCAGCAAGTGCTCAATGTTTCTGAGGAATGTATCAAATTATATATTCCAACTGTGGTTATGTTTACATGCTATTATAAGGGAGGAAATTCCTTCCTGACCAAAGATGATGACACTTTCTGCTTTGAAATATCTGAATGAAAATGACTGGATAATTTTTATGCATTACCATGCAACCACAAGCAATTTTCTAATTCTCATAAATTTCTTCAAATCTTTAACATTGAAGAAATGAGTTGAGGGAAATTTTAAACCCTGACAAAAAATTACTTACCACAATATCAGAATGGCAAAGTCTGATCTATTTTTCTTTAAAGATTTCATACTGAACAGATAATATCTAACTTCTGCATTCTTCTGGAATTGTTGTGCTCACATTTTCCAGGTCTGCTCATTGATAGGAATGAAGTGGTTCTCATGCCTTCTGTAACTATTTTCTGCAACTATTTTCTCCTCACCTCTCATAAGCCTATTTTGTCCTTTCCCCTGCACGTAGTCCACCATGGAACCAAATACATCCTCACTGTATTTTTGAAGGACTGCATGTGTCCCATTTTAGTGCTCTGGACTTTGAAGTGAAACCATCAGCTGCTACAGCTTCGGCTGTAGATATCAGAGCTCTTAGCTGAGTCTGTAAAGACACAATTCTCTATAGACTGAATACAGAGTTCTGCAGAAATTCAAGCCAACCAATTACAAACTTTATTATTTTCTTCAGCGAAGTGACTGAAGCTTTACAAGCACAGTTTTTGGCAGCAGCAAATAAATGAACTGTCATTAAGGACTCAACAGTTGCAGACTTTGTTTTTACAAAAATGAAGCTATTTGTCACATCAAGGCAGAAAAGAGATTGAAATGCAAAAGAATATATACTGTAGGCCTTTGGCAAAATGTTGGCAAATTTGCAAAAAACCCTTGCCAATATTAATGATGAGACAATGTGGGTGGAAGTACTACTGATCTAAATATAAACTTAAGAGCTCAGAGAGATTGTGATCCAAGCCCATAGTCTTGTTATAGTTTGCACAGAATAGCAATTTTACAGCAGTTTCCTCCTGTATCTGGCTATGCACTGGGTAATGAATCTTCTAAACCCGACTGCGTAACACAGCACTCTTCACAACAGCAACAATGATCTTTGGCAAAAAGGAAAGTTCATATTTGTCACTTGGGCTCAGCACTGCAGCTGCTCAGAACACAACTGCAGATGACTAACAGACTCAAGGTTGTGCTGATGCAAAAAGCAGGGGCCTCAATTCTTTTTGCTTTAGGACAACTATCAGTGAACCACTACGAGAACAATACTTAGAAAAATCACTTCTCATTCTCTCTACCCATTGACAATGGTCATATTCCTCCCAGTTAATAATATTATCAAAAAGTCCATAAAAGTGAAGTGGCTAATCAATAGCAGATGTAACCTCACTTTTCAAAAACATGCTGATTTAGATCAAATTTAAACAAGAAATGAAAAGATCCTGTTAGGTAAATAACTCATCCTGACTGACATCTTCAGCTGGTGGACTTGTTCCCACTGAAATTCAAGGGAGTGTTGCACAGAATGCTTTTATCTGAGACTTAATGGATTTCCCAGTGGGAGTCCTGTTTGCAGCATTCACTGCCACTATAGCATACTGAAATACTACAGATGTACCCTTCCACTGCATCCCATCTTGATGCTTGCATGTCTCCTCCACAATAGGCCAAAGACCTGCACATACTACTCAAACAGAAATGTCAGAGTTGCCAGTTTAGCTGCTTTTCCCAGGGTGACATTAACTATAAAAATTAAATCTAATTACACACATTTAGGCCACTGAGAACTAGTACTTGGGTGAGACTGGTGGAATATCAGCCTCATTGCTTGGATCGCTCTCTATAGACAACATATTTGGGTATTTTTATGCTTATAGAAGCAGAAAGCCCATTCTGGCAATGCTAGCATCAGTGGGCCTGCTCCACAGATACATTTAGCCCAGTTGTTCCACTAAGAAAAGTCAGAGCAGGAAATAGGGTACATGTATCTGCCTGGTAAACCACCTCCCTCTCCTCACCCTGCTCCTTTCTTGAGCACAGAACTGTACGCAGCCATCGCAGTGTTATAAGGATTTTTGTCTTTGCAGTCAAAGGCAGGATAACAGCCAGAAACCAGGATCTGCTCAGCCAATGACATGGTATATTAAAAAGCCTTCCAGCTTCTGTTTCAAAACAAAGAAATGTTGATAAGCCTGAAGCCAGCAGCTGCTGCCAGCAGCATGCTGCCTTCCTTACCTTGGGGACACCTGCTGAGCTGCTGCCTGTTTAATATTACATTAAAACAGCAGCTTTCCAGATAATGAATTATGTATCTGCAGTGAAGCTGTGGTACACAGGGAGCTGGAGAGGACAAAGTTTGGTAATGGAAGAACCATTTGGGTTAATGGTCTGCAAGGCTGGGGGGAGGGGGGAAATCACTGATGGCTTCATGATTTGTCATGAACCCCAGTCATGTAACAGGGGAGCATGGCAAGTGCCTCCATATCCTTTCCCCATTTTTTTTTTTTTTTTTTAAGAGCAATCAGGGGAGTTTGAAAGTCCCTAAAAGGGCATATAAATCTAAAACGAGGGGAAAAAAACCCCAACCAACAGACCTATAAGCTTGCATGGCTTGTGACTACAGTCAGTTTTACTGCCCTAGCATTAAAGACACAGAAGGTTACCTTTTATCATTATTTTTATGTAAATGGTCCACAGTGCGAAAGCAAGAACCAAAGACAGCAGTAAACTATTGCCTTGAAATTCTGATCTCTGCCACTTGTCTCAGAACTCAATGTATATTCTCTGAAGCAAATCTGCAATCACTTCCCAAACAGACTCCAGCCTTCCAGAGAGAAGATTCCATAATTCTCTTGCCTTGTTTAATTTAAGTTAGGTGATCTGGGTACCTAGGCATGAAAGCATTGCATAAAACTGATCATAAGGAGTGAGCACATATGCAAATGCGTAGTCAAACACATGTAAGACTTAAATGCTCCTGTTCACAGATATTCTAGTCCTGTCCATGTTAAGAGTCTAAATACGAGTGAGGGCTGACTCTCAGGAGGCATTAGACAGTAAAAAGAGCCCTTCATACCATACACCTTACCCTAAAGACACCTTATCCTAGGATCACCTTCATCTAGCCCAGTTATGTTACTTCTCCATCCAATTAAAAGTGTCCAACACAGCTTGCACTGCCTTTTTCAGATAAGGAATAGTCACACCACAGTAACTCCAAAACAATCTTACGACAAGTATTTGCAAGTGGAAGTGATTTCAGTCAATGTATGCTTTAGCTATTAATAAAATGAAATAAATAAAGATGTGCTATTGCTGGAATATGCTTGTCACACAAAACTAAACATTGTTTCAGGGGAACAGGCACAGGTTAAAATTACTTTCCAAGGTTATAGTGTGCATCAGTGGGGAAATTCCTTCTCTGTATTTAAAAAAAAAAAAACCCACCCCAAACAAAACCCGAAAAACCCCAACGGAAGACCCCTTCAAATTCCACAGTGAGAAATTCCTACATACCAGTAGGAACTGAGATACAGAGACACTAAATGATTTCTAGTATGATACTGGTTAGTGACTAGTGGAGCCAGGAATGAAAAACAGAACTACCACATCCAGGCACCCTGGATTAATCATTGATTCTCATAAAGCAAGGTCAGTTGTGTGCAACTGCAAAGGCAGTGCCAGCCCTAGAAAGCAGAAAGCAAAGAATGAGAGAAAACACGCTGAGCAGCATGAAGATCGTTCCCCAGCACAGGATGGAAAGCAGGCCGCTTTCTCACCAAAGCAGTGCAAAATGGGAAAGCCACATTAGAAATTAGGAGTGTATTGTGTCTCAAAAAGCTGTTCCTTCACTCAGCAGCCCCAGTAGTTGCCTGGCATCTCTTCTATTTGGAGAGCTTTAACTGGTGAGCTGAAGTCACCACTCTCTCAGCAGCACATGCATGGCTCATTGAGAGGCACAGCAGTGTGTTGGCCAACTCTGCCTCTCGAGCACTACGCTTCTTGGCAGCGCTGGACCCTCTGGCTGCTGAATCCCAGAGCCCTGTGGAAGAGAGTGGCCTGGCTCCTACAAAAGCCTAGATACTGGTTGGATAAAGCCCCAGTTCCATTCAGATTTTAATACTGATGGGGGAGATTTGCACCAAGGCCACATGGCTCTGGAAGTCATTTGCCAAACAGCAGATGCATCTCTGTGGTGCCCTGCCAGCTCCTTTCATATCGTCATGCCCATGGAGTCCAGTACACTGTTTCCTGGAGCCTCCGACTGCTCAAAGCAGCAGACTGTGTAGCCAAGATCCCGACTGCCTGTGGGCTCACCCTCTACCCAAATGTCTTGCTTTGATCCTGGATACCACACCACAACACGTTTGCGCCTTGCTGCATCCCAAAGCTATGGAATTAATTTATTTGTAGGGGGTAAGACTGATTTCTAGTTGAGGAAACAATTCTAGAAAATAACACTCTCACTGGTTCAAGAGGTACCATAGTTATCCAGCCCCCTTTTCTGCCTCATCATGAGGTTTTTGTTCTATTTTCTGTACTGAAGCATCCACCAGATATGTGGATAAGGAGTTTAGTAAAACACAGAGGGTCAGGTCATACTGCCTGGGCTTCAGAGTTGGAAGTAAAGCCGCACATGACCACAACTCCTAGGTCCATCCAATGATGGAGCTATCCTGCTCCTGTTCCCTCCCCGCTAGCCCTGCTAGATTAAACTGATGATCTATGGTTGACTGGACAAAGTATTAACATAAGAGCAAAATCATGATGGCCACTTTTCAACGTGACTGTCAGATGCAGAGCATCCTCATCTCCAGTTCTGGCCCCTATTCCCCTCAAACCACAGTGTTGTATGGATTGAGAGCTTCCTTTTGCCAAGACAGCCTCCCTCATTCACATAAAGCCACCCACCCTGTGAACACATCAGAGGAGGAAAACAACCAGGCACAGACAAAAAGGACCAGGAGAGGCAATAGAGCTCAGGCCCAAACCCTGCCTTTAGCATGGCCACCCCTGGGGGTCCACACAGACAGAAGCTCTGAGCACACTAAAAGCAGACACTCAAAGTCTCACAGGTCAACATCACACAAAAATGACCTAATCAGCAGTCATGAGATATCCTGAGGTCGCTGGGTGTGGGCTGCTCTTCTCAGGCACTGGCTAACAGACTCCCTCCCAGGAGGGGCAGCCACATCACTTGTCTGCTGCACATGGCATTTTCCCCAGCAGCTCCATTTGCTGAACACAAAGAGCGAGCCCACAACATTAAAGAACACCCCCTTCCTTTGAAGTTGAGATTGTTTGGCTTGCCTGGCTACAAACTAAAACTGCGCCTTAATCATCCAGCTTTGAAGTCCCGTAGATCTACAGCTGCAGCAAAGTAAGGACCACTTGGCAATAAAACATTCATTATTAATTTTTTTTTAATTAAACAGGAAAAGGCTTTGCTGGAGCCAAAACTTTCTTTTTCTCCCACTAGAAATCAAGAGGCAGGTGAAAAAATCAATGGTGACTTGCCAGATGAGACACATTTATGACTACATGACATTTTATAGTCCAGTTTTCAGTAGTCTTGAGCCAGTGCTCAGTGAATGGTCAAAGGAAAACAGAAATTTTACTGTAGGAGGACATATGAGAGAACAGTGGGTTTTAACAACAGGCTGCAGAGATTGATAACATTCTTCATTGTCTTGATACCTTATTTAGGGTGTGTGTGGGGGGATATAACTGATCAGTTTGATAGTGCTTAAATCTCATAATAGGAGAAATAAAGAGGTCCTTATTTGTATCTTTCCAGAATCTGTCATTGCTGTAGGTTTTACCAAAGAGTAAGATAAGGCTAAGGATCCATCACCAAATGAGACCTGTAGGAAACCTCCACAGGCATGAGTCTACAAAGTAAAGAATGTACAGCAAGAGAGAATATATTACTTCAGCTTGGCTGTTATATTTCAGGGGTGTCTGGAAGGTCTCTCAATCCCCACAAAAAGAAATTAATCCAAAATGCAGTGTAGCCTGGCCTGGAACACCAATGAGAAGATAAAATGGTAAGAATAAAGCTCACTTGGGGGGAAGCTTCAGCTTGGTACAAACGTTGTCTAAAAAGCTAGAGGCAAAACCCTGCATTGCCTGGGATTTCAGGCATAAGACTACAAAGAATCAGGTCCCAGTTCCCAGCTCTGCTGGCCACGTATTAATCTGGGCAAGCTCCCTCTCAAGGCTGAATCAGGAGTGTTTATTTGGGACTTTCCTTTCCCATGTGACCAATATTTCTGGCCATGAACTTGTCCTCAGCCATCTGTCCCTAGGCCATATGAACCTGTGGGAAAGGGATCATACACAAAACTCACTACTCTTGCTGGCTTGCTCCTTCCCTGTTCAGAGAACAGCAAGGACAGACCAATTGGAGCCTGTGGCTACTATAGCTTTTATGCAACCGCACTTTTGATGCTATGCCTAGGGCACTCTGTAATAATTTAATGCCTTTGAACAACCACATTTACTTACTGGGAAGGACCTGCTTACTCAGATCACAGTAAAAACCTCTGCAAATGAAGTGCTTTCTGGAAAGGAGCTAGAAGGGATTGCCTCAAGCAACTGGACAGAAAGTGGCTCAAAACCTGGCAGGAATCCAAACTCTTCAAAGTAAGATTAGTGATTGACTGATGTTAAACAGCTCATGGAGACACCCAGCTACCTCAGCACTCCCCATTCAGAAACAAAGGTTCTCCCTTCATGCTTTGGCACTTCCCTTCCCAGACTGTCCTGAAAGCAAGAGGATAAAGGTTAGCAGAGAACAGGATGGGTATCAGAAGGAAGCAGGATCCCCACCCTACCAGCGTGCCTGGAACAGGAGGTATTCTGGACAGCTAGATGGATTTCACAAATCAGATCGATTTTTGGCAGAAGCAGGCTCAGAGAGGCAACACCCTCTACCCTCTTTTACGCATTAAGATGCTTTTAGGGAAAAGCTATTTGAGGTGTTCAGTTAGCTGAAAATTTTCATGTTGGTAGTGACTGACTAAGAACACAACCAATTGCCCCTGGCTGATCTTCCCTCACCCATGTCTTAAAGGCCCAGATTACGTCCATCTTGACTCTGGTTTAAAAATGGTCACTTCATATGCCCCTCTTGCTTGCACAGGTTGGGCACCAAGCTAGTGCTCCCGGTTCATCGCTGTTGTCCTATGCACGCAAGACTTTCTTGCATGGCTGCGAGAAAACATCCATCATATCTGAAGTTACAGCCATCAGGTGAAGTTCCCACTGACTGGAAAAGGGGAAACATAATCTCCATTTTTAAAAAGGGGAAAAAGGAAGACCCAGGGAGCTACAGGTCAGTCAGTCTCACCTCTGTGCCTGGCAAGATCATGGAGCAGATCCTCCAGGAAACTATGCTAAGGCACATGGAAAATAAGGAGGAAAATTGTAACAGCCAACATGGCATCACTAAGGGCGAATTGTGCATGACAAACCTGGTGCCATTCTATGATGAAGGTTACAGCATTGGTGGATAAAGTAAGAGCAACTAATGTCATCTGCCTGACTTGTGCAAAGCGTTTGACATTGTCCCACACAACATCCTTGTCTCTAAGTTAAGAGACATGTATTTGACAGATGGACCACTCAGTGGATAAGGAATTGTCTAGATGTTCTCAGAGTTGCATTCAACAGCTTTCAACTGGTCCAAGTGGAGACCAGTGACAAGTGGCATTCCTCGGGGTTGGTATTGGGACTGGCACTGTTTGACATCTTTGTCAGGGACACGTACAGTGTGATCAAGTGCACCCTCAGCAAGTTGCTGATGACACCAAGCTGTGTGGTGGACACACTGGAGGGAAGGGATGCCATCCAGAGAGACCTTGACAGGCTTAAGAGGTGGGCCCGTACAAACTGCATTAAGTTCAACAAGGCCAAGTGCAAGGTCCTGCACATGGTTCAGGGCAATCCCAAGCACAAGTAAGGGCTGGGGGATATAGGGGTTGAGAGCAGCCCTGAGGAGAAGAACTTGGGGGTGTTGGCGGATGAGAAGCTCAACATGACCAAGTCATGTGCACTTGCAGCCCAGAAAGTGAACTGTGTCCTGGGCTGCATCACAAGTAGTATAACCAGCAGGTCAAGGGATGGGATTCTCCCCCTTTACTCCACTCTGGTGAGACCCTACCCTGGAGTACTGCGTCCAGCTCTGTGGTCCCCAGTACCAAAAAGACATGGACCTGTTGGAGTAAATCTAGAGGAGGGCCACGAAGATAATCAGAGGGCTGGAGCCCCTCTCCTATGAAGACAGGCTGAGAGAATTGGGGTTGTTCAGCCTGGAAAAGAGAAGGCTCCAGGGAGACCTTATAGCAGCCTTCCCTTCCAACAAAAACCACTCTATGATACTATGAAGGCTGAGCTCTAGGGCTAGGCAAATCACAGCCACTGCAATGTGGCATCAGCAGCAGCTCCCAACAGATGCAGCACCAACAGGTCTAAACCTACAGTCACACCTCCTACCCTTGCCTGCTGCTTCTGCAGGCTTAGCCCTCTCCCATACCAGCACAGCATCTGCCCCCACAGGTGGGAATGCCAAATCATAGCAAGGCAGCAACAAGATCAGTGGACTAGGCAAAGGATCAAGCTGCTCCCCAGCTTGAAACTGTAACCTTTAGAGGGTCACACTGAGTGGTGCTGGATGTCTAAAGCAGTGCTCCAAGCCTCAAGGGACTGCTGTGCATCTAGTAAATCACAGCTTCTTACTACGACATGGAACATCTCACAGCAAACAGGCAGGCATTCAGCAGGATGCACACACCCTGCTCTCATTGCAGGCATCAGGGATGGGCAAGTTTATTTTCAGGTGCACCTGCTAGAATAGCCTTACCTTTCCTGGCTGTATCATCAGCCCTTTCCTGCAATGCCCGCTGCAGACACAAGTAAGGCAGGGACCTTTTCTCAGTGTCTGTCTGGAGAGACATTCCTACTGTAGCACGTTATAAGGGAAAGCAGCACTGATCAGCTGAACGCTCCCCAGAGATGAGCAAAAAGAGGGAGTAAAATCTGTCCTATGCCCCCTTGTAAAGTGGCAATAGAGGTACACTTATACACCAAAACTCTAAAAAAGAACTAATCAAAAGAAAATTTTCAATTCTAATCTTTTCTCCTTCTTTCTAATAAAAAACTTTGCTGACATGATTTATACCCTTAAGAATTCCTGAATGATTGTGTAAATTTGTTTACACGCTCACACATTTTGCTCAACAAAATACCAAAAAGTTGGTATCAGCAGCTACAGGTCAGCTTAATTCAATTCTTACATCGCAACTGCTAGTTCTTGTTGCACAACCCCCTTTTAAAATAGGAACCCAGTAGGAAACACAAAGGTAGGTTAAAGAAAGCAAATTTGCATTTCTTCAAAACCTTTTCTTCAACTTTTAACCTGTGATGAAAACCTATACAATTCCACCTTCTAGCTATGCCTTAGAAACAATTTATATTCAAACAAGGAATTAGGAAAATGCATATAATAACTAAATATGTATCTTTATAAATGCTTAGCCAGGTAAGCAAGTCAGATTCCTCAGATCCCCTGGAACTGATGCATGTCCTAGCTACAAGAAATCACTGTTGTTTGCCTTTATGCAAAACCCACATCCAGACTGCTGGCTAGATAACAAATGTCACAATAAAGACACATGCAATGGAGCAAGAAAAATACAATGTCTTTCTCTATTAGGAGCTTACTACTTTGTCAATTTTTATAATGATAGAGGCAAACTGCTCTCTTAGAGTTCTCTATCTACCTGGAGGCAGAATAGTAATTTCCTGGAGAAAAAAACCCCACAGCCATTCTCAAAGCAAACCTCAAAACAGCAAACTGAAAATCTATGTAGAATCACGCACTCAGGTAGCCCTACACAGGAAAGATGCTACGAGGAAACACAGTTTTCCTTCAGTTGGTATTATTTATTTTAAGTTATTATTTCAGTGTAGTTTTTTTAAAAATGCTCCTTTTGGACAACAGAAACAAAAATACTAGAGCATTGCTCAGCTGCCTAAACTTATCTGTAAAAACAAATACACACAGACATTCTGTTGCCATTTTGTTCTACATTAGGGATTCCATCCCTGTGCAAAACATATGCTCCATGTTTAAAGGGTTAAACATTCTCTCGCTTAGTCGGCTTTACTGAATGTAAAATGCAAGATAACAACATACACCATATCTTGAACCAAAAATGCACACAGCATAAACAAACCCCCCTGTGCTAACCGACCAGCAGTATGAATAGATGCACTCCCACTGCTTGTTAATTCAAAATAAATCCTTTACTGTGATTTAAAGCAAAACAGACAACACTAAACACACCAAAAATATCATGACTTACCCTTTCGGAGACACTTGCTTTTCTTAAGATATTTGGCAGTGAAAAATGGCATGGCTGCAACACTAAGGTTTCAGCCAAAGCTGACCTTTTATTACCAAGTGCTAAGAGCAAAATGACTGGACCAAAGAGAGAAAGCAAATTATTATACCAGATCTTTAAAATGCTCAATGATGAGCAAAGGGAATTCAGAGTGGTATAAAGTATGTCAAGTTGCACGGTGGGGATTGCAGATATCTTTCTGCTCATTAGCACTGCTGTTCGAGTTATTTAAAGTGTGCTCGGGGGAAATGAGGACAATTTCCATGACAATATGTACAGTATCATATAAGGAGGAAGCATTTTTTTCAGGCAGAACTTCTGCATTACTCAGCTGCTACAGCAACCAGCAATATGTTGAGAAGGACAGAAAAAAACCAAAAACAAACCAACCCACACATCAGGTTTGGATAATGTAAAAAAAAAAACTGATTCCATTAACCAGTTCTTGCCTAGAGCAGAAAATGTATCACTAAAAACCTCCTATGCCATGTCACAGGGCTATCCCCTCATTTTCTTCTCAGGCACTTCTGGAAAAAAGGAAGCCTCCTAAGCAGTTAAAGAAATTATCAGGAGGTTTTGATTCCAGACAGTCCCCCCACTACCCTATGCCTCAGTTTCCCTGTCTTTCAAATACGGTGACAATACGGCCATATCTGCATTTGTAAAAATCTTTGAGGCTCTTGGGCAGTAGGTACTAAGAGAAGAACAAGTGTTTAATCCCATGGCTTTGCCCTCCATGATTACGGCTGTTTATTTTCCATCACTCTGCCATGCTGCTTTTATGACCAAAGGCCACCTAAAAACTTCTTGCTTTTATTCAGCCAAGATGATTTGATCAGGAAATTCAGTCTTATTCTTGATGGAGAACTTCAGGCAGTTTGGTACTGACTTCATATCCTTTCTAAATCCATAAAGCTGGGACAATACATTTAATGGCAATGGCATTTATCCACATCTGCCTGCTCCTAGTCATCTACCTGTAATTCACTCAACTGCGGCATATCATTTAGGCAGGCAACACCTCTACCATCACTCATTAGAATATAAATGACAATGCCAGAAATTTGACTATGCAGTCTTGGGCACATTAGTTTCTCTATGCCTCAAGTCTTCCTGTGTGTAATGACTAGAAGATGGGACTCACTCTTTTAAAAGCTCATGGACTTGTCACAGAAAACATGTAAATGCAAGAGATCTATACTTCCATGGGTGCTTCAGCTCTTGGCTTTTACAGCTTCCAGTCTTTGGGATACTGCCAAGTCATAACTGCACTGAGATACAAGTAAGCAGTTACCTGAAATAGAGAACATTTATAACCTACAACCAATAACCTAGTGACTGTCTGGATTTGAAGTCAGCTTTCTAGACTAGAAAGTAAGTGATCCAAATGAAACTAGTACTATTCTTATAAAGTAAAACAATCTGCAATTCTATAATGAAGGCTGCATAAACTGTGCACTCCACAAGGTAGAGAGCTAATAGCAGAGCCTATTCTTGACCCATTTGTTGTCAGCACACGAATATATATATATATTTATTTTAATTTTTTTTAGGAAAGCCAAGTTTCATGCTCAGGGAAAGTCCATTCAGCATGCAATCTGGTAAACTTCACCATAGTTTAGTATTCATAAATCCTATGATGCTCAGTAGGTGCAATGAATCTGTACCACCATAGCAAATAACCCAAGTCTCTGCTCTTTCATTAGATAGTTTGGGATTCAGCTGGCAAGCTTTCAGACACACAAACGATTCTTCCATAGCAAACTTCAAGCTAAGCTCGGGTTAACTTAATTATGTTAACCTATTTGAGCAAAAGGGTACTTAAGCATGTATGGAGCAGAGAGAAACAGCGGAAAGAGCTGAGACAAAAGTCCCTATGAGTCAGTGACACCGGCAATTGCCACCTGTGAACCACTTCAGGCTGTGGGTTGAACCCGGGGAATTCACATGATCTTGGAATGGGGGGACTAAGCTAGTTACTATCCTGCCCTTGGAGATGGCCCAATACCATCTGCCTCAGAAGTTGGAAAAATCTTGCACACGTTAACACGCATGTACCTACTACATGTGCTCCACCCATGATCAGACTGGCACACATCTCTCCTCCAAAGATTGGGGGACATCATTACATGTGAGTAGGGAAGGAACTGGTCTCGCAAAGCCTACCTACACCATATTTAATCTGGAAACAATGCTCAATTCTAATCTCATGTCAAAGACAATTCTGACTTTCTCCCAGATATAACACAATTTATGGCCTCACAAATATTTCCACAGATATCTAGAAATGTTTGGGGGGGAGGGGGGTGGGACGTGTGTGCTTTCTACCACTGCTAATTCCATTCAGAAGGCCTAAAACAACTATTTACAGTAGCATCTGGTTATTTTGAAGGAGAAACTCGGCAATCAGGATGAACTCAGAGAGTTCATCCTCAAACCTCATGACACTTCCTCCTGCTACCACTGCGTGGTACATGGGAAAAGATGTCATGCCCAAACAACCCTTGGAACATCCCTTTTATCCTTCAGCTTCCTCTTTGCCAGCAGACATGCCCCCACACAGTGACACACCAGGCTGGAGTTTCTGCTGAATTAAATCTGCCTTTTTGCTCACAGTAAATTAAAAAAAAAAAAAAAAAGAAAAAAAAAAAAAAAAAAAAAAAAAAAAAAAAAAAAAAAAAAAAGGAAAAAGAAAAAAAAAGAAACAATCAAACAAAAAAGAAATACCCAGTATAACCACAGGGCCACAAGGGAATTCCCTTCTCTACCAGTTTAACACAGGGTCAAATTCAGACTAATGCAGTAATCCCTCCCAGCTGCCTAAGAACCTGGCCCTTTAATGACCTTGCACAAAACCCTACGGCTTTTAACTCCAGTACCCCTATATTCTGCCTCATTTCCATCTCACTCTGCCCTCAGAGCTAAAAGCAGAGGTTGCACTCCTGTTAGACTTGCAGTTTCCAGGGAGAACTTTGAACTTATGCAAATAAACATCCGTGTGTCTTATCCAGGGCAATGAAACACAGGCTCTTTCTCTTCCACTCCCCACCTCCTACTGCCACAACTTACTTTGAGGAATCCTAAGACCTTGTATATTCATGTTGGAGGAACTATTTATTCTTTATCCTCTAGTATTTTTCTGTTGCTCAGACATAGCTTTCCTTAATAAGCTCTCCAAACAGCGGAGATCAGGTGAAAATTTCTACCCAACCAAGACTGCAAGAGATCTAAGTATTTTTGTTATGCCTCATCACTCCAAAAACACATTAATATGTAGTTATCGGGTCCCTCCTCTTAATCCTTCTCCTCCCCCCAACTTCAGATCCCAGCTCACAAACAGAGACTGACTGCAGAGTGCACAGAGCACAATCTTTGCTGTTAGCAGCAGGATGGCTAGTGTGGAGAAAAGCGCCTATGAATTAATACTGTGTTTTCTGTAACTAGTTTCAGTATCAGTCTTCAAAATGCTTTACTAAGAAAGTCAGCATCATCTTCCCCATCTTACAGATAGGAACTGGAGAAAGAGATTGTGACTTCTGTACAATCACCACAAGATTAAAGAAGGGAATAAAAGGGAAATTTTTCTGAATGTACATAAGTGATCAGCACATAGGTTTTTGGTTCCCCTTCTCTCTCCCATGGCCCAAGAGGATTTCACCACCTTGGAGGAACAGTGGATTGACTGACAGCAGACATGAAAACTACTGCTTTCTATCTAAGGCCATTAGGTGTGGCCACATGTTGGAATTTTCCACTGAATTACAGCCTTAGGGGACTTTCTGCTGTTATTTCCCACCTGGGCGAAGGCAGCATGAAACTCAGAGAGAAAAGCAGTGAGAGTCTACCTTATTGTTAAAGCATCTGATCACAGCCTTTGTGATAAGGCTACATGGCTGTCATAGGCCTTGAATGCAAGAGATGCCGAGGGACTGGGAGGAAGGAAGAGGAGTGGAGGTGGCGCAGTTGCCCTACATCACCCAGTAAAATGATACTCTAGAGGGGCAGGTGGTGGAGGACCAGGTGACCCTCTCTGACTCAGCCACTATGACAGGCCAGTGCTGCTGTGCTATGAAAGCCCTGACACAGGAGGGACACCAGATGACCGTATTAATATTCACCCCAGCCTGCTGCCATACCCCTGACTTCTATTTTATCAAATGGAAAGAGCATGCACTTAGGGTACCCATTTAAAAAGATTTCTCCTCCCACAAAGTGACTGGGAGAGTTTTCTATCTGTTGCTGATTGTGCTGATAAAAGCAGCCGTTTTCCCTTTCAGCAGTTTAGAACTCAGCCTGCCCTAAAACAAGTAGGGTCATTTTAGTCTGTGACCACATACATAAATTGTATCTGCAGAACAAAGGAATCTCAGGTCAATTAAAAAGATCCTGTGGCTACAATATTCTTCTGGGAAGATGTCATCTACATATGCTTATTACAGCCACATAAATCCCACCCCCTCACTTGCCTCGAGCAAGTAATTGTCTTTAAAAGCAAGCAAAATAATTATTTTTCCAACATACTTGTCATCATTAATTATGGCCAGAATAGCCAAGTAGGAGCTCATGCCCAGGCTTTTAAATGCATGTAGCTAGTTAGCATGGCTGCCTGTAACTTTACAGCTTTTTTTGCAGTGTTAACATTAACATACTATGGTTTCATTAAATCAAGGCACTCACTGATGATCTAAGTATGATTCATCTACAGAACACTAAAGAACCTGCATGCTTATCTGTCCCATAAGAAGAATGGGGTTTAATTTATGCCTACATTATGGGTATATTTGAGCACCGCTGGCTGTAATCCTAACATCACATTCAAGCAAACACGTTCCAATGAAGAAAAGGTTTTCAAAACACAAAGACTGGACTTCGCAGGAATTAAATGGCAAAAGTCCACTGAGTTAGAGGCGCTTCGCTGGCCACCTTTGCAGAGCTCTGTGGCATTAGTCTGTGAACACGTGATACTAACTTCCTAAAAACCAGAACACAAACTTTGCCCTGGCTCCTGTACTACTCCCTGAGCCAAGTTTCCCACTGAAGTTGATGGGACTTTCCCTGCATAAAGGCTACAGAACTTGCTCTACTTTTTTTTTTTTTTTTTTTCCTAGTTTAACAAGGCAGGGGGTGGGAGGGCAAGAGATGTTATTTCCCTAGTACATCTCTGCTTACCAGGACTTCCTAAACTCCCTAAGCTGAAGAGGGTGATGCATTGAAAAACTATTTGATACAGAAGATTACATTGTAGCATGAAGTCCACTGATAGCTTCCAGAAGGCATTTTTATCTTAATTGATTTTTAAATGACATGTTTCTAAAATAACAGCAACTTTTGCTTGTCAACCAGCCTGCACACAATCTGGCTTCTGAATCATTGCCACTCCAGGCATTCACAAATTTCAGGTCAGCCCACCAAAATCAGAAGTCTGGCTTCCAACCAATATTAATTTTTCATTATTATTAATCTTCTGATTTCTGAGACTATAGAGATCCTATTTCAGAGTTTTATTTTAAATCCACAAGCAGTAGGAGACTTGCTTTTTATTAGTGAAAGCTGCAAGTTTTACATAATCATAGTATTCAGAATTAGGGCTTTTAAGGGAAAGCATATACATAATGAGACACAACATATGAATTCAGGCCTACGTATTTCTGAATGGGAAACCCCACAGCCTTGTTACATTTTTCTTATTTCACTTTGGAAATTAAATAAATGAAGTTATATTGGTACCTAAACCAAAACAAGAACAGAAATATAGCACTAACGAAGTGGAATAGGACAAAGGTGTAAGTCTACAGTGCTTAGTTAAAAGATACTGATACAGCAAACTAATTCAGTAACACATTTTTACTGCTGGAACTGAGTGCACAGCATAGCTTAGTGATACAGTAGCTAAGACAGGACAGAATAAATCATTGTAGACTTGCAAGCATTATGAGAGCAGGGAAGGAGCCTTTGCTTATATCCTCAGCACAGGAAATAGGTGCAATTTTGCTCCTCATCCTACTAGTAAAAAAAGTTCGGCACAGACACCTGTACTCTCCACCCCAAACAGGATAATAAAAATGAAGACAAGAACAGAGAGATGAGAGCTAGACAGAAAGACTACACACGCAACACAATGTAGTAGCACAGCTTCTGTCCTTATCCTTACCCTGCAGCTCCAGAGCCGCTGGGTACAATCCCCTGACAATCTCCTCTGGCACTGAGCAGCCTCTCGCTGCATCCTCCACACTGCTAGTAACCCCAAGTCACAACTTCGCCCCACATGTGCAATCAAGAGGATTAAAGCCCCCAGGCACCAGTTAAGGGAAAAGGTTTTTTTCCTCCCCAGAGTAAGCTCTGATTTTCATCCTCATTACACAATTGTCACTCCACAGTCCCTCAAGCACACATAATGTAACACAGCAAAGCCAGTCTCACCATGCAAACCTCCCCAGGCTTTTATACGGGCAAGGGGAAAGAGGAATAAAATGCTAAAATGCAAATCAGCCACATACTGAATTCAAAGCTGCCTTTAATTACAATTTCTTCCTGTTTCCCTGGATGTTGGGAGCACCGCCCTAAGCAACCCACACTGGTAAACAGTCCTGATCATCTTGTTAAACTCATTCAAGCACGTTACATCTGCCTTGGCAATTCACTGGCTTCAAACGGAATCTAAAAGGTGAAGTACCAAGGTACTACAGTATTTCTATTTTCACTTCCCTCCACTGGGCAGAGACCCAGACAGAACTTCTCCTTCATGTAAAAGTGTGAGGAAACAGAAACAGTGCAGGTTCCCGTAAGACTCCTACACCAAGGATGTGCATTCTTTAAGGGGTTACACTGCTGCTTGCCTGTGACCTGCACCCCCTTAGTCCTGCACTCAGGCCAGGATCCCTTCTGTTTGGATGATGCCTCTGCAGAGCAGCGACTGGTTTCTCTACCAGAGCTGACAGCAGGTAAACACCTTCTCTTCAGAGCTGGCAGTTACAACAGCACATCTGTTTTCACCCTTGACCAGTAAATAGTGTATAATGTACACTCAGCTTGGGACTGGAGCAACTGGAGTAATTTAACTACACTGTTAACCAGAGAAGCATCTCCACAACAGAACAGAGCCAGAACAAATAGAAGCTGTATTTCAAGGAGATTGGAACAATTTTTTTAATTCAGTGCAAATGGGTTTGGCCCAAATTGGCAGTTGGACTTGATAATCTTAGAGGTCTTTTCCAACCTTAAAGATTCTATGATTCTATGAAATTAAAACCTCTCAAAACACTACAGTTTGCATAAAGTATTTCAACATTTTTCTTGATAAATATGTTTCTCATCTAAAAGCTGACCTATAGCAAAAGAAAAGCTTAGGCAAGAGCAATAAGTGTAAGAATAAACAAAAAACATTTGGTTTGGAAGTCAGCAAACTGTCTTGGGGTGACCCAAAATGAAATTTTTTGTTGTTCCTTTGCTGAAAAGTAATTTGAACTTCTCTGTCTGATTTTCCCCTGCAAGCCTAAAACTCTCTTTCCCCAGATTTCATCACCTGAGATCATTACTTTCCTAGGGGAAAAAAAAGTAGGCAATTAAAAAAAAAAAATAAAACCTCCAAACAACAATAACATAAAACCTTTTAGTTTTTTCAGTAGTATCTAGATTAAGCCCTAAGAGTTCCTCTTTGTTCAGAAAAGGTCCTGCAGCTGAACAGTGTTACAGGGGCTCAGACAGCTCCTTTCCCAGCAGAGTATGAGATTGAGAGCAGGAGACATCTGTACACACTGTGCTCTGAGCTGCTTTGATCCATCAACACCCACCAGCTAAACATTTCACACTACTGGCTTCATGGAGAAGGACTGTCAGCATCTTCATCACTCCGCTACTGTACACAGGTCCATAGTCCATAGGTGTGACTACTCTAAGTCTGCATTACTTTGCTTTACTCATTTATCCCTAGGGAGTCTCTCCACCTTTCATATTGAAGATGGCAGATGCGAGGCTTGATGCACTATGCAAATTCACTACCATTTTGCTTTAAACTTCACTCTGACTCCTGCAAGTTTCTCTCCCCCATTGCATGGCAGAAAATCATCCCAACATACCTGAAGCCAATGCAGTGATACACACTCAAAAATGTCTGAAGAGCCAGAAATTGAGATGTTAACTGAAACACAGTAATGGTGATGCAAATATCCTCATCCAATGGATTAAGATGATTTGTTGCTAATCACTTGCACACAAACATCCAGGTAACATGCTTAGCCCTCCTGTCTCCACAAATCACCAGCTGCACCATGACAATCTCCACTTTAGAGTGGAGACAGCTGCTCCCTACAGCTGCCAAAAATGATGTTTTTCTACCACAGTATTCCTTCAAAGACTGAGAATTAAATATTTAGACAGAGAAATCATTATTGATTAGATTTGATAACAAGGCATGAATGGTTTATGCCAAGCACATAATGCAACCTCAGGGCAGAGAGGGAGGGGGATGCAGCCTCAGGATGGAGGAAGGACCAGAGCAGGATGTATTCAAAAGCCTCACGCATTTCAGGCTACATAGCATTTGCTATATAGTTGGATCCCATCAGTTTATCTAAGATACTGGAAAACTGGACCCAGTCTGGACCACCTTGATTCACCAGTTCAACCCTCAGTATCAGTGGTAAAGAAATTGTTTACTTCCGGGTATATCATACACCCTGCAATGGTGCAAGCTAAAACAAGTTTCAGAACATTATACAAACTTGAGACTTTAACTAAAGAAACAAAATTATAAAACAGAATAGCCATATTCAGTCAGATCAGAGTTGGATGTATAGGGAGAAGGCACGGAAAAAGTACAAGTTAAGACTGTGGGTATATTTTATGCTGTTGTATATAATATATACATATCTGTATGTTACAGCTCTATGTAACACCTACCAACAGACTTGCTATCTCATAAATGTCTAATCCCATTTTGAAGTCAGCTAGGTTTTAGTTCCCATAATAAACTACGGAAAGAAGAGTTGCAATTTAGTTGTGAACTGTCAGGAAAAAAATCCCTTTCGTTCATTTTAAAAAAAGGAATTTTGATCATTTAAGTGATCCTAGATGCTGTGTTATTAACAGTCCTGAGTAGTTAATTATTCCTTTTTTGTTTTCCCCATACTGTTCAGAGTTATATCCAGTTCTATTGTACCCAAGTCTCAATCATCTCTTCTCATGACCCAAACAGTTTCTTCCTGCATGGAAGCCATCCATACACCTGAAACTATTCCTGTTGCTCTTAATTTGGTATTTCCCTTTTGGGGATTGCTGCAATGGAGTAGAGGAGATCAAGAACATGATCAAAGTCATAAATCTGTTTTACAGGAGGGCATATCTCTGTGAGTAAAAGTGGACAGATGACCCTAGGAAATAGGTTGCTGAAGTCATTGCCAGAAATCTGTATATCTAACTGCATAAGTGAAGGTACTTTCTCTAATTTTTAAATGGATGCAAAGCTGTCAATAAATGTCCAGTTGTATCACAGAACAGACATGGTACTATGGGATATGAGTGAGACTTGGGGCACAAAACCCAGGACTGATTGTAAATTTGCACATGAAAGAGGCAGTCCCCTACAAGCTCAGCTTTTCAGGTAGCATTGCTCTACTCAAGTCAGCAATGCTATACTGACTTGTCTGTTGACCACCGTACCTGTGGAAAAAGTGCAGGGCACCATCAGGAATTCAGTTAACTTTCTTTTACAGTGTGCTCTCTTAAATGCCAGGTTTTGCTTTATGGTTTGTTTTTTTTTTTTAATAAACTACTAGATTTTTTCATTCTCTCATTTAGGGAGTTGTATGCACAGGACAGGAAAGTGAAAGTAGAAACAAAATGATCCCAAACATGCACAATGAGTGTAGGAACAGCTTCTGATATTCAGTACCAACATTGCAGTGATGACGACTAATGCACTCTCACTAAAGAAGCCAGACCCTCAATAAAAGTGGGGAAAAAAGAACAACAACATTAATAGCAGCTTATTCTTGCATTTCAGACTCTGGACCTGCCTAACAGTTGGATCATCTTCCCCAGGATACCAGCATCTTGCTGGTGTTGAGGTAGAGAAGGGCAACAAGACATTTCCTATTCATCTAGATTTTTTGCTTTGAGGCTTCTTCCTTATTCCTGCAGTGTTTGCGTACAGTGTGGTTTCAGAGTACAGCACTAGAATGTCTGCATTTTCAGTCCTAGCACTCATGGCTTTGATCCATAGGTGGCTATTTTTAGGAGCTCTGAACAGGCTGCTGCAGTGAAACAGTGTGAGAACACTTTCTGGAGTCATCTGTCTCCTTAGATCTGTCTTGATACACTAATTAGAACAACAGCGAGCAGTACATTAGCTGAGAATGCTTCAGACTTTTCCTGTTTTGATGCACATGGAACAGGATACCTCACTGTACTGCAGCTGCACATGGTGTACTAAACTTGAGAAGGGATGTGCAACAAACAGCAGCAGAGTAGGAAGTTCAGAGAGCGAAGGTCAGTTCTGCTCTGAATGGGAACATGGTTTTGTTCCCTTTGCTGTAGCTCCCTATATGCAAAATGGTGAAGACTACAACTTCTTATTTCTGTCTTGCCTAACGTGGCAGAGGTTCCACAACAATTAATGCTGGCTCTAAGCTACCAAATCACTTAATAAGGCACGAATGAGCTAGATCAGGCATAGACACAATCACATTTCTGTCAAGTTAGCAGAACACACAATAGAGAGTTTACATCAGCTTTATGCCAGCTGCAAGAGAAAAGATACTGAATCCAGCATAAAATTGGAATGATATAAGCAGACCATACCTACGCCAAAATAAAGCTCATTGGTTTATGCCCTGGGGGAGGATGTTTGTTTGTTGGGTTTTATTTTATAAATTTGAAACATCAAAATGAATTTATATCAGAACAGTGCTTTACATCACATGGCTATATCTTCAGTACTAACAGCTCTAAAATCATGTTAAGTTCTTGACACAGCCTCAGACTGTCAACTCTTCAGTACACATTAAATCTCTCATCACAATACACACAGTATGAGGCTCTAGTCTCAGCTGTGCTTCAGGTCTTGTATCTAAATTTTTGTTTGCATTAAGATCTACTCCACTTAGAGGCATCCAACATTTCTCTCCCAAAAGAGCACATCTTGTAATGTTTTATTTAGTGTTCAGATAACATCTTCATAAAGATCTGGGAGTGGAAAAGTGTGAGAGCATCTAAAGATAGTAAAAGTGTTGCCAACTGGTGACAGAAGTAGAGCAAAGAATCCTAGATAGGTTACAAAGACAGAAATAATCACAGGAGATTAAAAACACTGTATTATGTGAAAACAATGTGTATGTTATGGAAAAATGAATCATGGCAACAATGAGAGATGACAGGGAAAAGCTAATTACAAAAGGAATTTGTATCCAATAAAAGCAGCAAAGAAAGTATGGTTTAGGCTGCAAAATAAGAGACCTCACATCATCAATCCTCTTCCCACACATACATAGCTCTGAACTTACATGTCATACAGTTACCTGCTATGTGCCCAGCTGAACACCTTCCCAGCCTCATGGCCAGGAGGCTTTCCCTGTCACTCCTGTCTGAATTAAGTGATTTTTGCAGTTTTAGTAAAATTCAGACAAGGAGTTGTCACCAGTAGGTATAACCTTACTGTTCTGTACTGGCACACATTTATTAATGCTGTTTCACATTTTCTGTAAGTTTATCCATTCATATTATAAGATAGCATCTTCTGCAATGGGATTTAATAACTGAACCTCAGCATTAATGTCTACAATACTATCCAGAAATAACCCAGAGAACATTATGCAAACCTCAAATCATGGAGAACATACAATAGGAACAATTGAGGTTGACCCTCATCCTGAACAGTGTATCATGTCTGTCTGAAACATTTTCCCTGCAGTACTCCATGGCTTCAAGACAAGAAAGTGAGCAGAAACAAAGCAGGTGATGCAGAGCTTATTAGAAGGGATGTGAGAACATCACAGGGCCATGCTGCTAACAGTAAGTCAGAAAAAAAAAAAATCCGAAGTAGTCTGAAAGCCAATGACCTGGAGCATCAAAGGCCAAAGCTGTAAAGAGAGACAGCTAGCCAGCCTTTTCATGAGTCTGCTAGAACCTTAAGTTCCTGCAAGATCTCTCCCACCATAAGCAACTGGGGTGGCATTTTGGGTTTATATGGGAAAACAACAGAACAGAACAATAATGATTCAATATGGAATCCATCTTTTCCCCCACCTCCCATCTGCTCCCTGCCTGCAGGGAACCCTTGCTTAAAAGCCACAACAACAGTTGCTCGTCTCTGTAGCCTCTCCAGCTGGATTGGCGTTATTAGCAGTGAGGCACACACACTTCCTAATCAACTTTATTAAAACCTTTCATTACAACATATACGCACCACTTGCATGTTTATGACAAAAAATGAACCTCAAAGGCTCAATTCCTACAATATTAACAAATCAATGTGGTGCAAACAAACAAATCTGTTTTTTCCTAGTAAAAGCAAGAGTGTCTCTTGAGTCAGTTAAAGAGACTGACTCACCTTATCATTGCTAGCTGAAGATTAAATCTACTCTGGTGTCATATTCTAGCAGCCTTACTCCATCTATTATACACCTCACTGCTTGTGACTGGATTCTGCTTTCCCAATATCCATGCATGGTAGGGAACACAGTGTAAATCAAATAACTGACTACTGATGTCTATGGCTTCATTGAATGAGGGTTGTTTTTGTTTGGTTTTGTTTGTTTGTTTTGTTTTGTTTTTTTTTTTTAACTTCTCTGTCCCTCAAAGCTTTCTTTAATAGTGTTTACCCCCAGTTATTTGGCTGCCATTATGTCTAACCTCCGTCAAATACCCTTACAGTCAATTCCTTTCATCCCTGTCAGTTATGTGTTTATATAAAATATAGATGTCTATTTTTAGCTCCATATAGAAATATATTTCAGTTTTAAAAGCTGTGTGGAACACTGTACTCCACTGAGCCAGGAAGAAGTGGTTCTTCTAAGAGATGTGAATTATTATGTTTACTGGTTAAGTGGTAAACACATGCTACCTACTGTCTGGATAGGGATTGTCGTCTTTTAACACAATTCTCTGAACTTGCAGCAGTCCTATGAGTAATTTCAGTCTTTATAATTCTTTCCTATAATCCAGCTCTGATGATAATGCTCTTTTTGATGACAAGCTAAACCTAGACATCCTTTGGACACACAGAGGAAAATCCGAGCAATGACACTTCACATGCCCTGGATATGCCCTGCTCCCAATTGCAACACCCAAAGAGATACCTGCACTGAAAATAACAGCAGTTACATGGACTGAGCATTTCAAATTGATACCTAAGGAAGGTCAGCTTGAGTAATCTCATTCACTAATGACAGTTGTTGCAAGAAAGTCCCTAAAAGCTCCTTGATGATGTGGGGGCAACAATGGGATTAGAACCTGGCAGGTAAACATCTCCTGGAGACAGCAACCTAACCCCTCTTTCCACCCCAGCTTCCCCACTTCCATCTCAGCTGTCTCAAGTTCCTCAAGCACTGAAAGTGGAGTGGGAATAGCTGAAAGGAAGAAAATGAAAAATAAACTAAGTGATCTCTATTAATAAACAGCTGAGGGGAACGAATGAGACAGACTAGGTCAGGGCCAGGAGAGTGAGAAAGGGCAGGCTGGGCCTCAGCATGCCAACAAGGGCTTCGCATTCTGAGAAAGAAACTTGGAATTATGTACACTTTAAAAATAAACCCCAGTCATTTCTGAATCTCTCTCTCATGGCTGCAGATGCAATGCTGAATCTCTGCCCACAGCAATGTATCTGGCTTTCAGCCAAAGATTTGAAAGTCACTGTGATCTTTTTCCCCCTCCTCCCTAGCCATCCATAATTTTTAAGCATTCCCACAGCTGTGAAAGAAACGATAGCTGGGAGGGGGCAGTACTTTGGTACCCAGAGGTTGCGCTCTCACACTTGCTCACAGCTGGAATTCTTCATGGTCTTTGCCACAATCCCTTGCTATCGCCTCAGCTGCTGGGCTGCCCTTTGAATGAGCACAGCTATCCGAACAGTTTCAGAATTTTTTCTAATTGAACAAATACTGGATTTTCCCATAAGCTCACATAAAAATGGGCAGCTGTTTCCACGTGGAAAAAATAAAGTAGCAAGTCTATTTGGAGTAGAAGTTCATAATTCAAACAGATGAACAGTCTGTTACAGACTTCAGTTTATGAAGCACAGGCTGCATCTCAACCATGTCAAGGCCATGACACAATTTTCCTTATTCACATGCCCCTTACCAAGCAAAACTAACTCCACTGTTAAGTTCAGCTTGTGGCACTAGAGTTGCTGACATGTGGTGAGCTCTTGGAGAAGCAAGGGCAGAAGCCAAAAGTCACAGTGGTCTCCTATCTGCCCAGTTGTTTAGCATAGGAACTACCTGAGGTTCACAGTCTTCCTCTATCTGACGTAAAACCAAAATACAAACACAGTAACTCAGTGGTGCTCAACCATTCACCTGGTATGGGACAAATCACCTCTTCTAGAGGCCATTAAGCATTGTACCCCTCATGTCATTAGAGATCTATCACATGACAGGTAGGTGTCACAACAGGGACAGGTGACATCTTGTGATGGGAAGTGCATGTAGAGAGTCAAATGCAGATGTTCCCTGCACTTTCCAACACATCACCAGATGTGTCCTTATTGCATGTGTATAAGCTATTAGCATTTTACTCACTTGAAAGATTTACTTTGTTCACGTACTGGGAAAAATCTGTAAAGCCTCTGAGTAGGAGTACAGCAGGGACAGGACTACCAGACTACCAGTACCTCCAGACCTCGACCCACTTTCTGCCTGCATCTGAAGAACCAAGAACAAACAGGATGGGAGGGGAATGTTCTGGCCTATGTGGTGCATGCTTGGCATCCCTGGATTGATCTTTTTGAAACCTTCAGGCTGTCTTGACAGTTTTAAAAATCTGTAAATACAGGATAAAATATCCTAAATTAATACCTGACCTAACTGTGAAAATTTTTACTTTGATTAAAGACAGTGGATTTTTTTTTCCCCTCAGTTTTCAGGAAACAACTGAATTCAATTGTTCATTTACATACCACTGCTACTTTGCAATTTTCCCCCTCAGATTATGCCTCAAACTTTGCCTCTTTCAACTTAGTTTATGAACTCAATGCCTGAGATGCACTTAGGAATGGCTGATAACACCACCACGGAAACAGCTGACACAGATGCCACAGTTAAAATTTTAGCTGTATCAGGATGCCATCATGTCATACCACTCTAAAATACTTAGCTGTGGTGGAAACAGAGGCACAGGAGTGAGTAAAGATGTTCACTAAGTCTGGCCTGCAAAGTGCTAGGTGCTGTCTAAACACGCAGTCTCCACTGTCTACAAAATAGAAATAACAACTGGTTAAGACAAACAACAACTAAAAATAGTTGAAGGAGGGATGCTAACAAGGATGTGTATGGCTTTTTTAGACCACAAGAGACAGTCCATGCCTGGCAGAGTTTATCACCATAACAGACTAGAGAACAGGCAGGCAGGGCATTGCAGGCAAGAGAAGCGGTGTGTTCACAGTCACACAATAGGCATCAATAGAGCCAGGAGTAGGAACTCTTATTGCTCCATTCTCTGTCATGCACCATCCACTATCCACAATGTGAACCCTTGGCACACACATATATACACATTCCCAGCAGATCTACTTGCTGCTTTACATTCCACCCACCTCAGATGAGCTGAGCAGTGTGTGCAATTAACTTTTGCAGATGCCTTTCATGGACTCTGCAAGTTAATCACAATATTAGGGGACTAGAAAGTAACTCTTAAACTTACTATCAAAGGAAAAAGAAAAAATGCTGTAAGACAAAATGACTAGGTGATTGAGATGTCTATTACAACAGCACATCTGCAGCAAGGAGAAGAAAACAAAACAAAAAGCAGCTTTAGGCTAGCTATTTCTTGACTTGGAAGTGCTCATTCTTATAGTATTAATAATCAGTCACTCTTGTGGTAGATTTTATAAAATAAGAAATAAACCCAGAAAATGTTATCACTGAAGACCAGGTGAAAACCTGAACACGGGGTAAACCCTGAACTGATAGGAAAATGAGCTTACAATGCAAAATTCCATTATGAAACACTTAGAGCTTGTCAATACTCACTTCTACACAGATTTAACTAAATTGACATAAAAACCAATGCAGTTAAATAGATGTAGCCCTTCAGCATAACTAAAGTCAGAGTACATTAAAAGTATATCAGCATGACTTGGTTGGATAGTGAATTAACTAAAAATCAATATCCATTTAGTTAAATGGGTTTAGCAATAGAGTGCCAACCAGACACAAGCAAAGATGAATTGTAACTATTGATGTGATTTCTTCCCTGGGCTCCAAGCCCTGGCTCCAGCTCTATGACTGACTCTCTGAATAAATTAGTCTGCAAGTTTGATTCATAAAATCTTAGTGATGTACATCTCAAGCTGAGATATAATCACAATTCATGCAGGAACCACTAGGCAACACTGATTAGGCAAGGCTTAACTGGACTTTAACCATCTCTAGCATGTGTGCTTTCCAGTAAGTATGGGCATAATTGACAGGAGGAGTTCAGCTCCAAAAAAATCTCTCTATCCCTTTGCAGGGCCTAAAATGAAGGCATAAGCAGAACTGTCACGGTGCAATTTCCTCTGTCTGGCATTTCTCATGCTCTCCCTCTTGTGGCAAAAGAGACTCACTGTTTTCCTTAAAAAAAAAAAAGACACCACACCAAAAAAACCACAACAACAACAACAAAAAAACACCAAAAAACATAACCACACACCAAAAAAAAACCCCTTCAATATATTCAATAAGCAGCTTTCTGCATCAGCCCGCACACATTGCTGAGTCAACACAGAAGAATAAAACAAAACAGAAGCTCTCTACTACCTCTTCTTTTCATTTGTAATAGTGATACTTGCATCAGCTGAAGTGCTGATACCAGAAATCTGAGATCCCACCACATCACCTCCTTTCTTGATAGCTATGGTCTTAAACCACCTCTTTGATACTCATACTTGCACCACCATGACTGTGTTGTAAACAGTACTCGCTATCATGTAAAGCTCATCCTCTTTTAAGTTTTCATCTCTTTAGCAGGAGAGATATTTACCTATATGGAAAAACAGCAGCAGATGAGTAAAGATATTAGGAAGGTGGGGAAACAGAGGGACCAAAGGCCATTCTCTGCCTGCAGCTGCAGAGACCAGACCAGAATAAAACTGCCAGTCTTGCTCACTCTGTTGCCAAGCAATTGAAAATGAGGATCCATGAACCGAATCCAGCCTCACCATCCATGAAGTCTCAGAGAATGGGATGTTAAGAACCACGGCACATCAACACCTGTAATAATAGTCTTTCATGACACACATTTCAAAAGAACAATTAGTATGTCCTCTCAAAGGTTACATTACACTCGCTCTGTTTCCAACCCTATTTTGTATGAGCTACATCCAATGTCAGCTCCCCTCAATTAGATACATTCATTATTCAACCTAATCCAACACGCCCTTGAGAACCGGGATTAGGAAACAAGGGTTTCACTGCAGGGACAGACATATCTTTAAATGACTGCAGCTTTAAACAGTCTACAGATGGCTGAGTCAGGCCAAAAGACTGAAAATAAAATTTATCCCCCGGATCCCAGATACAGTCTAGTCTTCCTGTGTCACATTTTCATGCTCAAGAACAAACTAACAACATGTTACTTCTAATTACAACAATTTTGTTCTACTGTCCACAGTTTACAGGCCTCATGCTGTGTGTGACTTTTCTCTTCTAAAAAGCTATAACATTTAATTTCCTTAAAATATTTTTCAAATTACTATCAGAGTGAAAGCAAGCAATCCAATGTAAATAATCCAATGAGGACCATTAGCTGGATACAGAGTTTTGACTTAACCATGAAGGTTCACTGAAACAAATAAAATGGACTATAGAATAGAATACCACAGGCATAACTACTTCACATTTTCCTTCACTTATTTAATATTTAAGCACTAAATATTCAAATTGCTAATCTAGAGGTTTCCCCAGAAGACTGGAATGTCATTACACATATTCTCACACAGTGTGTAGGAAAGCTTCAATACAAGCAAACAGCACGAGAATGGTGTGCAAAATAAACACTCACATGACACTTTAAATTACCCAGATGCAATAACTTATCAAGAAGTCAGAGGAACTATAAAGTGAGAGCAGTCCATACATTCTAGGTAGCCAGATTATTTTTTAGGAACAGAGAATTTGTTGGGTTTTTTTTTTTTCCCCCTCCACAAATCAGGCAGTGAAGGCAAAGTGGATTAGCAGTTAGCAGCAGAACAGAACACATCTCTTCCTTAATGGGACAGCATAAAATCTACCTACATTAGCACACTGTCAGCAGGCTGACTCACAACACCAAGCACCACCTCACAGCACCAGTCCAACTTTCAGAGCAAAGTCCTGCACTGTCAGTACTGCCAAGGGCTGAAGATGCTTTATATGCAAAACAACTTGTACAGCCCTTTCAACTATCATCATCATAGGGGACACTCTGGATGAGCAGAATTTATGTACTGTCCTTAAAAAGTGCCTCATTTCAATAAGCAGCAGTTCTAAAGGAACATCACAGTTATTGGCCTTGGCTTCCCTAGAAACAAAGCATTAAAAGGATTAAAAAAAAAAAGCCAAAACCAAAACATGAACCTCAAACAGGCTATCCCTAGTCAAAGCAATCCAAACAGGCTCCCTACTTGAAAATGTCTTTCAACAAACCAGAATAATAGAGACTAACACTAAGCATAGTAAGCCCATTCAAAAGCAGTGTCTACTTTTCTGGAATACCTCCTGCACATTTAGATGAGTCTGAAAAGATGGATACGATTACTTTCATCTGTATTGGAGTAATATCGCTATGCCCTCATATCACTGAGCAATTACTATAAAACCAAAGTGAAGGTCTTTGCCTCAAAGAAGCAGAGAAGAATAGAGGCAGCTCTTGCAGTGCACACACAACGACTAAATGAAAACATTAAAGTTATGGTCTTTAGCTAACACATTTTAGTTTGCGTTTCCACCAGAGGTACATCCATAAGTTATCATACCTCCTTAGAGGATGAAAGTTAAAGATGCACTAAATTGATAGCCAGTGATCACAGAGCTCTACCCTAATACTAAGAGCAGAACAAAAAGTTTATCTGAAAATAGATTTTGTGATCATAACAAGAGCACTGAGGAGGGATTATATTCAGTCACCTCACTTTCCTCTTATTTTCAACAGAGCTCATCATAACAAGATGAGCAAACAGAGGTGCTGAAAGCTTTGACAAAAGAGCTTGAACTATGCACAAGGAGTAAAGAAGTAGAAAGTTGCATTTGATGCATTTGAATGCAGAGGGGAGACTGCAAGTGACCAAGCAGCAGAAGACACAGGTCCCTTGAGCAGCTGCCACTTTCTGACACTAATTCTAACCATTCTTCCAAATCCATAAAAGCAATAAAGGTTGTTGGTTTTTTTTCCTCTAAAGATAATCAGATCTGACCTTCTGCCGAGAGCAAGGACCCATGGGACAAGACTTGGATTCTACCCTCCCAACAAACACACTATCTTCATCACTATACTGTCCTGCAGAGAAGACCATCTTCCATGAGGAGAGTATCAGAGACTTCACATATGTTTTTATACATCCTCTGTGTTTGCAGAGGTTACATGAGGAAGCTTTTTCCTTTGTTTTGGACAAACCAAAGGATAAAAATAGAGATTATCTCTAACATTAAGCAGACACATTCGTTTGTAGAAACAGAATGGCTGCTTTGAAGCTGCCACCCATGTATTGCGGTAGGTAGGTAAACGCCAGTAGCTGTGATAGGAAAAGCCATTTGCATGGCTTATTTAGGGTATAAACTGGTTTATGCCATTCTTGACATGCTGCACAAAATGAACCAGTTTATGTGGCTTCCAAATATAAACCTGACACTGCTGATGATGTGGTGTTAGTACCTGTAATGCTCAGTGTAGACTAAATAGCTATGAGTGGTTGAGGGTAATTTCATAGGTATGGTTATATTTCGGGGTTGCAATGGGCAAAGTTGTGATTTAAGCTTACATTTCCTCCTTGTAACATATTCTCTAAGCTGGACTTCAACTACCACGTATCTCAGGCTTTCCAGTTCATTTGCATGGCTTCAAATTTCATTCCAGTTCATACCTGTACAAATAACCTTTTCTAGACCCAGAAGCAGAAGTTGCCTCTCCTGCTTTTTCTGAGGATATCCTCCCCTGCATTTTCTGAGGCTTATCCTCTTCTAGTAATACAGAAAGCATGGAAATGCACACAAGGCAAAAACATATTTTAATGCATTATTTAGCCATTTTTAAAAGTTCTCACAGCTGCTGAATTCTGTACAGCTCTGCAAACACCTCACAAAACATCAAGCTCACTCATGTCGTAGTAATTATGAAACTCCCTGAGGAGTAGACCTTGATGGATGCTTCAGCTGAAAGCTATTATCTAGTTCATATTGATTCCAATTAGCAATTAGGTTTTGGAACAGAACAAGAGGTCTGCCACAACAGAAAACTATTGGGACAATTACTCTTAGAGATCTGACTGGACACAACATTCTGACACTGGATGAGGATGTCAGAACTGACTGACGACTCCTCAGGAGAAACCTATACAAGAAAATTATCCCTCCCATCATCCCTCCACCCAATCATGCATTAGGGGAGATTCTCCTTTCTATGATTATTTTTAGTCCAGATTACCAGGCCTCATATACTTGGCTTTGATGATGACCATGACATTTATTCACACGAAGAGTTTTCACTATAGAATCAGCCACGCCATAGCTCAAAGGGCATATCTTTCAGGAAATCACCACTAATATATCAACCCCTCCTCTGGAGATCACACACTAGCTGCTACACTACCAACCTTTCATCAAGCCACACTCTCTTGCTGGGAACCAAACGGTGATAGCTGGCAACTGCTGCCTTAATGATGGCTTTCACTTAAGACTGACAGAGGATAGATCTCACCTATTGTGCTACTAAATGACACAGGCTTGGATCAATAAACTCTACCTCCTGGGATGATGAATATGGCATCCCAATGTTCTATGGCTTACCTGGAAGGCTAATAGCAGCAGAGGTTTTGTCAAGAAGCCACATGCACAGGTCATTTCATGCCCTGCACACCAGTTCTGCTCAGTTTCAAATCTGGACTGATGTAATTAGCTTGAAAGAAGCTAAAAGGAAAGAGGTGTAGTAAAACCAGTGTGCTACAAGCCTCTGGATTTGTTCTTCAGCTATACTTAAATGCAATATTAAGCTCACTCAGCAGCATTGGCTTCAGAGACTGCCACCTACCCTGATGATATTAAAGCATCGCTCCTCAGAGTCACGTTACACCTTAACCCAGAACAGATTTTTATGCACAATATGAAGGAAATTAGAACCAGACAAAAGAAAATTATTTCAGGACATTTTCACCTTAATGCAAAATTTTCCCATCATTCCAGGACAAAAGGACATCAAGACCCCTGGAGCATTGCTGTTATTTAAGAAAAATTGTCTCAGTACTTTTCATTTAATCAAAACTTATCCCACACATTCACCTTGTGAACGAACAGTCTGTGCACCTTTTGATTCTTGAAGACAGCAAAGAGACCTGTTTAGATTAGCCTACGTAAGTCTTCATTGATTCCTCTCTCCTCTGGGGAATCTGAAATCCTTCCACAACCAAACAGACAAACAAACCTGCATCATCACCCAGCAAAGCATAAGGTTAAGACATCTACTAGCATTGCATTTAAGCACATATTTTTCTGGACAGACTACTGAACATTGATGTATGCTAGGAGACAAGAATCCCAAGTTTTCTCCCACAGTCTGCCAAGGGCATGTCACACCACCAAGTGTGTCACTTCAGTCTTGCTTCTGACTTCAGTGGGTGTTCTGAACTGCATTTCTGAAGGTCAGTCCCTTCACTGCTCAGTGTCTCAGCAACATCATCTGTAAAATAGGAATAGATTAGACCTGTACTCCAGCTGAATTATTCCTGAACACCGTAGTAGTGTGCAGCATCATTTATTTCTACCTTTATGTTGCTCTGAATCAATGGAATACTCAACAACCGCAGATTTACAGCTGCTGTAGGAGGTCTCTTCAAGCAATATAGCTCTGGGAATCCAAGTTATTGTTCTAGCTGCCCATGCCATGAAATTCACCAGCAGTTGAAGGGTAATCACCCCATTTAAAGTTTGCAACAAAATAGGTCCTGCTGGCACCTGAATTTGAACTACACTAGGTGATGACATTTGGGTGGTATTCAGTGGTAGTGAGGCTACTCCATTCTTAGACTTGGTGATTCTCAGATCGTCTAACATTTCATATTTAGCTGAACTAACAAACCAAAGTCTCAAAAACAGACTTTTCTTTGAAGAAGTAGTGCCCGTTAGTGGACTGAAGTACCATGCTCCATGGCTCAAATCCCTGCTGACCAAATTACATTCTTGGTCTCTGCCTCAGTTTTCCTTTCTGTAAAATACAGACAACACATTTACAGAAGTGTAGCTATTTTTACTGAACTCCAGCTAACAAAAGACCAGGGGAGATAGTCTCCTAATACTTCCACAAGTGGCCAGGCTGCATCTAGGCAACAACAGGTTAACACTGTTCAGCAGAGCAGCCTCCAAGAGTAGTAGATAGCTAGCAGCACTTTTACCATCACTGCGGTTGAGCTGGCTTCTATAAAGAAAACTGCTTTTTCAAAAGGGAGGGAAAAAAAGTTAACTTCGCTGAGGAGCTAGGAAGGGCTAGTGGAAGAACTGACAGTTCAGTAAAGAGCAGCAGTGTTCCCTTCATGCCACCACATAAGGGCAACAGATCTTCTGAGGCCCCAAAAGAAAAAGACTAAAGAAAACTCCACAAAATTTATGATTCAATGTACATTCCTAGCACTACCAAGATTATACAGAATGATCACTTCACTGTAACAGCAGACATTTGGCAGAAACATTGAAAACATCTTTTCCACAGCTTAAGCTATCTAAGGCTGTTAAAGACATGATAAAACCTAGTGTAGGGGTAGATTAGCTCCCACCTGCTGCTACAGAGCCCATTCACTTCAGAGACATCTGGTGCTAGCCACTGTCAGAGAAAGAATACCAGACCTTGGGTCAGATCCAGTCTAGCAACTGCTGCATTCTCAGAAAAAACAAAACAACAGACTTAGATAATTTGATAATTAACAGCTCAGCAAGGGTTCTGTCCAGGGAAACTGAACTGTCAATGAAAACAGGCCTCGGTCATGTTTTGGTTTAGCCACTGTCAGAGAAAGGCTACTGCTGCAGAGATTTCTTCAAGTATGATATTCCTCCTGTTTTAGATAAGTCAGAAAGGAGTGTTGAGAGCAGGAGATGAGAGGTGTGTAAATCAGCTTCAAAGTAATGAAATCAGAGTACACTTTACTTTTGTTCAGCAGAAACCACAAACTTCCAAAGGTTTACTTGTATTCCTCTATTCAAATGTTCATTGCTCAATTCTTCACTACCAACCGCTCACCCACAAAAATCAGAGAAATGAAAGAGAACAATTCTTAAGCCCTCCCTGGACTAGCTGAGTCTGCCAGTAACGCCAGCCTGGGTCTCTGACAGGTTGAGCAACTTAGTATGGATAAATTATTGTGATGCTGTGAGCAAGAGGAACAACCTGATTAATTAATAAGACCATGAATTCACATGGGTGCCTTAGTAGTGTATAGTCAAGAGGATATAGAACTGCGGGGGACTGGAGTGGGTGATGCCAAGACACTCACAAGGCTGCTGTTCTGTGAGGCAGTAAAGCAAGTTTTAGGGCATTTTCCATTATATCAGAAAACATCCCAGCTGTGCAATGCAAAACAAGGGTGCCAATTCTGTCTGCCCTATTCAGATGTACTAAAACATTATAAAAGGGTAAACTTCTCTTCAAGATTTTATGTCAAATCAGTCGCAGTCCGCTCCCACAGACAATACAAGGCATAAAGTACCAGCATAAAACCCTACTATGCACTCTATCCGATCTAATATAAACACTGATGAGTTGGTCCTCTGGATCAGAATCACATTTATACTGCTAGGTGATCTAGCAACACACAGCTGGTATTAATAAGCATGGAACCAGGGTGCTTAAAAGCAGTAATACACAAAGCATCTCACCAGTCCTAAAGACCCTTTCCTGCCCCTTAAACAACTGCCTAAGAAGCCTCTCAACTAGACTAGTCCTCTTGCTTCAAGAGGAAAATTGACATTCCACTCTCCCTTATGTATTTGTGTTACTCCTATACTAAAGTCTGTCTCTACCATATATATGCCAGTACTGGATCTCCAGAATCAAAACAGAAGCAAGTTACAATATAGTCAATGTCCCTGTCAGCAGGCACAAAACTGCCCAGTACTGTGTCTTGCTCAGACTGGTAAAACCCTGACGGTAACATCTAAGAGCCTCTTCACACTGCTCCTGTTTTCATGCAGATTTCCCTTATTTCCTTGAAATCTCATTTTCTTCCCTACAGTGATGGTTGAACTATTTTTTGCCTCCCAAGGGAGAGCTGGATGCCTGTCACTTGAATTGTTTACAGCCAGGCTGGACAAAGCACATGAGAATATGCCAGGGGAACAATGCTGCATATGATTTCTCAGCATTCCTGAGAGCTGCAGACAGAAAGGGACTGATGGAGCCAAAGCCCTCCCTCCCATCGCCCTTAAGTCGGACTCTTTGCTCCAGAGGGGTGCCTGACCCAGTGAGCTAATCAGCAAGACACACACATTGGCGCGCACAGATTTTCCCACACAGAAAGCCAAAACATTGATTTTTCAAAGCTTTACTTTAAGAGCTAGACACAAAAGGCCTACATGTGTTGGGCAATGGGAAACAAGCCCCTGATTCCACTTTTTTAGAGGTGGTTACATTGGTTTAACTTCAGGAAGATGCTGCCCTCCATATGAGAAGGAAACCAGTCCTCAGAGAGCATGAGAAGACAGTGGTGAAGTGGAAGGTTCACCCAGGGCTTTTCTATCTGTCATCCTAGCATGTCCCTTTGTACCCAGAGCAGCTCTAGGTGAAAGCATCTAAAGCAGCAGACTGTGGTGGGAAGCAAAGCGGACACACCCTGCTCCCTACTTATCTCCTACCAGGGCCCTGGACTACCTCGCTGGGTGTCACTGGGGGCACTCTAGGCTATGCAGGACAGCAACTGCCATAGAACAAGCAAGACTCCATCCCAAAAGCAAGTGCAGTTAGTATTGACAGTACAGCTGACAAGGGTAAGGATCCAGGATCCAAAGAAAAGAAAACAAACAAACAAAAGAATCACTATCCTGAAGTCAGGGGATAAGCATGAGAGTCCAATGGTAAAATTTAAATAACCCTACTAAAAAAAAAAAATAAAATAAAATACAGCTACAAAGTGTGAGGACACAACATCAAGCTAAATAGACCTGAATTTAGCTGTATGGCATAAGGGTTTTGACTGATTACACAGGTAGGGTGCTGGATGTTGGCTGCAGGCTGCATACACTGGATGCAGAGAATCAGTGAAAGGAACAGGAACTATGAGCATGAGCAGAGGCAACTTCTTGAGCACATAACACTCTAGACCATGACATGTAGAACACTTCAAGGCATAAGACAGCCCTGCTGTTGTCCATTTTCACTATATTTAAGGAAATTGCTTCAGGATTATTTTTTTTTTTTAAACCACAATTACTTAAACAACACACCCAATTCACATAATCAAAACCACCTTCTTGCTGCCTTACCCACTCAAACTGGAGAAGTGTGTCAGCTGTCCATCCAACAATAAAACAAGGTTGGGGGGGGGGGGGGGGGAAATATACTTCATATAGGCATTTTTTCTTTTCATCCTCATCATATCAGTAGAAGAGCCCAATCCATTTGGTTGGTAATGGCCAACTCACAGTAAATGATGAACTCACAGTTGGTCCTGCTACAGGGACACATGACCAAGAAAAGCTATATCAGAAGCAATGGTTGTGTATCATACTCCCAGCTACTGCGGGGGCCTCAACTACTAGCTCAGTATCACAGGTTATTAATGAACTGGTACATACATTGCACTTCCCAGCTGAAGTGTAATGGCCTTTTTATAGATTTGTTAGAACCGAGTTAATTTAAAAGGAGATTTCCAAATAGTTCATCTCATTCATTTCTCAACTCCCAGCCAGATTCACTTGCTCAGTTCATTAAACCTGCCAACAGAGCATGACTGAATATCCATTTCTACTTGGAAACATTACTGCACTTTGAAAATTTAGACAGAACATTTGCTACCAAGCTTTTGTTCTTGCAGCTTTTGCTGCAAAGGCTGTGGGAGGGCAGAGAGTCTCTCCTGCAACCCCAACTGCCCCCAAAGCAGTACTGATATTCATCAGCTTTGCTCTTACAGGACCTGGTCTTCCCAAAAGCTTACTCAAATCACTTACAGTTATTGCCAAAGCCTCCGGCAGAGACAGCACACTGTGAACTCTCTCTCCTTACCATCAACTTGTTAAGACAAGAAATTCCGATAAAAGCAAGAGGACAGTCCTGTCTATGGGATCAAGCTATGGCAAACTCCAGTCCATTTTCTCATGTAGCATCTACCAACTGTAGATTAGAAAATGCAGCCATGGGGTCACCCCCACAGTACACACCTGCTGTAATGCTTTATATGGCATGCCCTCTTCTTGGTTAAAACAGGTTTAATGACTTATTCCTTTCAGAAGCACACTGATTACATAACAGCTCCAAAATTTACCTTTCAGACTGCTGTTTCGCTGCCCAGACTGAGGCAACTGCTGAAATTAAAGTCACTAGTAAAACAGTAAAAAAGGTAACTGTTAAAGTAGTAAAGTGAAGAGCCTATCTGCTACTACAAAGTATCCTAAACAAAAAATCAGAACAGTTCCTGAAATTTTTCTCCATGATAGTTTCAAAAAGGCAAAATAATTATTAAGCATCATACTATAACACTGCCTATTGTTCTCCCATTCTCCCCTTGTGCTCCCTTTAATAATTAGTTCATTTTATGTTTTAAAATGTAGATTTATTGGAACACAGACTACTATCTTGTTTCAAAATGCTGATTCCAGTATTGCAGGCCCAAAAAGCTGTTGATTCACAGAGGATTTGTATCTGCATTTGGTCCAAACTTCTTGGATAACCTAAACATTAATGATGGAAAAAAGCACTGACTTAACTCCTATTCTACTCAAATGCTGGAAAAGCCTGCCTTATGGAAATGGTTTGGGGAGGTGTTCCCATTTTAAACCAACATTCTTTCCTATATGGAATGAAGTGCCATATAACCACTGAGAGTATACCATGAGAACTTTCTGAAAGTCAAAACAAGACACTCAAAGCCTTAGACATTATCACTCCTTTAAAATGTTGTTGTCTGCTTTTGTTGCTAGATTTACACTTGCTAATAACACTAATGTTATACTTTCTGAGAATAAATAAAAATGAACAAAATAGCATTGTTTATTATTCCAATAAACATTCAACAAACAGAGGGTTTGTTTTTGTTGTTAAATTAGTTACATCCCTAAACACTGTAACTGATCTGCAAGACCCCCTTGCTTATGGCAGCTGCTGACAGCTATGTGATCACCTACAACAGATGCAAGTCATCCACCATTAACATTGGAACAAAGTATCAAATATTAATTACCAGTTGATAACAACAAGCACAGCTGTTTTCAACATATGAAACGGAAGCATTAACTCCTTCAAGTCAGCAAGCATGTCCAAGAAGTTTTGACAAGACTGTCATTCACAGGCTGCAACACAAACAAGGCTGTTTTGTACACCCCCCCTCTGCAGGAGGCAGAGGACAAGAAGCCTGGAGGCTGTTTCCCAGGATGTCTTGAGAGAAGCAGCAGGCGAGACATCACCAACATACCCTCAGCAACATTTTGGCTAGTGTAGCTAAGATCTCCCCAGCTTCCAGAGTCACTCAGGGCTTGCTTGTTTGTGGAAGAAAGATCAGGCTTTTCACCCTCTCCCAGAAGGCAGCAGGGGATCCCAGCAGTGCTGAGCCTTGCTCAGCACAGCCCACAACTGCTCCACAAGCAAGTTCAGGTACCTAAATATGGGTTCCATCACTGTCATTTCAATCTGAGAATTGTACCTGGCACATAGATTATAGTTTTGTTTTTTGTTATTCAATTGTTATTTTGGGGAAAAAAAAAAAAAAGCAAGCCTGTTATGCTACCATGTTTCTCCAAACACCACCTCTTTGCTCAGTTCTCACATAATGCTGTAGAGGGTTCTTCTCCCCATCATACACTGGTTAAAAACCCCAGAAACCTCATTTGCTTCATTTATATGAACTGAATAAGTTCTGCATCATCCCAATCAGCAATAGCCAAGTATTTACCTGTATTTGCTTTCAAGAATACTATTACTTATCAACATGGCAACACAAATACACCGGACCAAATTGCACGTGCAGGCTAGAAAAGAGAATGGACATGAAACATCCAACCTGCTCTGATCTCCGATTGCCCAGTTATTTATTAGAGAGTATATGGAGTACTGGGCACACCTGCAACAGGAAAGATAGTGGAATTGCTGTTTGCCACACAACACAAGCTGCCACCATTTGTTTAAAATGTCATTTTAGGGCTCAAGAATACTGTCGGGTGGATCTTTCTTCTAGCAAAAAATCCAGGTGCTGCATGACAAATATTTTCTCAACTTTACTGTTTCACTGACTTCTTCAGATCCAGGACAAAATTACAAGTGACAGAACTAATTAAAAAACTGAAGTTGAATATTCAGTGCTTTGTGTTAAGAGGAATTAGTACAGGAAAGTTGAACACTGATTTTTCAAATCCAAATGAAATAATTGAGGTTTTTTTAAAAAAAGTTTAGAGTAGGTAATGCTTTCAAATTTTTCTGTATAAAAGTTAACTGTCTCTAATCTGTAGTAAAATGTTCCTACACAGATTGAATAATTAATTCCATCTCCAGGAAAAATGTGCATTTTTGAGTCACTGAAAATTTTACCACACTGTCATCAGGCTGACTCAAAAGAGCTTTCAAAAGAACAAACAAATACAACAGTGTAAACAACAAATTGTTCTCAATACTTTCATCAGGAAACAAGAATTCATTTTCTCATTCTCCGGAGTATTCACTGGGTAGCATTTGCTAAGTCACTTTCCTTCCCTGTACCATAAATTGAAGATAATGCAGGGGGAGGAAAGGCTTGCCTCGTTTTGCTTTTCAGTAGGGTGAACCACAAATCAAATAGCGTAACTGTTGCAGAAAGGCAACTCATTCTGAAATTTATTAACAGAACCAGCAGATTTTCTGCTGTCTTCTCTGTCCTGGTGAGGTTTCACCTCACATGGCAAGCAGGTTTGGACATCAGAGGCGTGAACAGACATATCAGAGAGGAACAGTGAAGAACAGGAAAAATGATAGATTTAGAATAAATCTTGCAGAAAAGATGGAAAAGAATGGGTTTGCTTACTCTAAAGAGACTGAAGTAGGGATTTCTGATAATTTCATAGTACGTTAACGGCTGTCACTGAGAAATAAACCTTAACAAGAGATTCAAGTAGGCTTTAGGAGAAAGTTTCTGCTATTAGTGCTGCTTGAAGAAACTGAATAGAAGACCCCCATATTTGTATTGTGGAATCTTTCATTAGAAGTTTTAGACCCTGCTGTCCAAGATGGTCTATATCCATGTAATTTGGTCTGAGCAGAGGAATTGGCTAAGATGACCTATTGAAGTAATTCTTACAGCCCCATATTTCCATACTAACACTTAGTCCTCATAATTATTTTTTTTATTCCTCCTGCTTTTTTTAATATTTCACATCAACCACTATCTTTCACATGGGGTCTGGCCTCTGCTGTTGCTTGTTGGCCCTAAAGAAATACAACGTATAAATGAATGTAATACCACACAAGATGCAGCTACCAACACAGCCAGTGCTCTAAGAATTTATTTCAAATATTTCATCCAGCAAGCCCAGTAAAACACATCCAAATCTAGCACACTGTACATCTTTAGATATAACAACCCAATATTCCAAGTTTAAACCAAAAAAACCCTTGATAATAATTTTCACACATATTGTGTGGGTAACAACTGCTTGCATATAACTAGGTGCTCCTAAACTTTTGTGGATGTTTAGGGAAAGAAAGGCCACAATTAGGAAAAAAGTCAGTATTCTGATGTTAGCTTCAAGAAGCCTTTCCCACAGCATGTTTAAATGACAGCTGGTTTGTACACTTCAAGTCCCAAAAACAATGAATGCAAGTTCTACCTGTGGTAGGATGACAGATTGAAGGCCCTTACGCATAGATGGACACTGTATTTATGAAAAAAGAGGATATAAAATGAGTTGGAGGAGAGAGAGCACATCCCATTTCATGCAGTTGAGGAAGCTTTCCTGTTACAAGTGAGTGATGTGGTAACAGAGAGCAGAAGCAATATCACTGCAGGGGTCCATGCTGCATTTATGAGCTTTCTCACTATGAGAGCCTGAAATTAGATCAACAAGTAACAAGAGACAGTTGACAGTAAACATGAGCCAGGGGTTGTATATACAGCAGATGTTATCAAATCTTCAGGTGTTAGCTTCAGTTGTGTACAGATTAAACACAGCAGGCTGTTTAACCTATAAAAGACATTCATTGAAGGGGCACTGAGGCTGCCACAGAAGGAAGAACTCCTTAAGCTTCTCAGCTGATGTAGCTGCTATACATTAAAAGCCTCTGTACAGCCACCCTCCATGTACAAGCAGTGATACACTGCTTTGACTAAATCTCAGCAGCCCCATTTCTGGTTTTGGCCCCACATTTCCTGTCCTGCAAGGTTGTATCCCACTCCAGTTAATAGATCACATGCTCATTTTTGGAGAACAAAGTCCAACGTGCCACAGAGTGACATTTGCTTCCTTGGGTAACAATGAACCCAAGAGTACTCAGCCCTTTTGGGTGCAAAGTATTAATTTTATGGGAATAAACTTTTTTTTGCTTTAATTGAAACTTATGTTTCCAATTTACAGCAATCAAAAGCTGTAAAAATACAACTTTTGATTAATAAGTCTTTTTAAGGAATTTCTACGGAAGATTTGCAACTAGTTCTGCTTAGCAACCAGCCAATGTCTTCCATGATCAGTCAAAAAATGAGACCGAAAAATCAGATAAAAGACTGAACATATGATCTGAAACTCTATCAGTTCCCCCCCTCCCCCCGGAACATAAGTACTAGAGACCATAAAGGAAAACAGTACATTTTCATCAACTAACACAGCAACAGCTCTGCTGCGTTAGGTCAAAGGCTAGCGTTCACTTTCTTTGGCAGAAGTAGTCACAGAAAAAAATTCTAGATGAGTAATAATTGACCAGATAAAGAAGAAATATTATCCTGAAGTTATGTCCTTTGTTACATCTTGGGCTTTTGAAAATGATGCAGGATTCTCATAAGGCTCACAAGTCCCAAGATTTTTTGCTACTATAGCTATCATGTAAACTGATCAACTCGCTGAAGCAAGGAATGGGTTTCAATGAGGAAGGAAAGTGGGCAAAATAATAATTGCACAAGCTTATTTATACGCCTACTTTTTTGATCTAGGGACTGTATAACTCTTAAATACTGCAGCTGTACTACAGTGTGCTTCACATGACTGCACAGCCTAGAAAACTGTCCAAGTGTGTAAGATTATGGTCAAAACCTACTCAATATTCCTAGTGCGAACCCATGCTGGTGTTCTGTTAGAAGGTATTGTTATAGTTACTATGGAGGCTAAAAAAGAAGCCAGAAAAATAAGTATATACAAGAAAAAATTTAATATTTTTTCTAAGCAGGAAAATTAGTTCCTTAACTCCGAGGTAGTATCGTGAACGCTAAGACATTTCTAAAGTGATATTCCCATATCACTGACTGGAAGATACAAAGTTTTACATGCATTATGAATGATAGACTTTTGAAGTATGATCTTCTAAAGTCTTACCCTTTTTGTTCCTACAGTGGAAAGTACTAAGGTCATCCAACAGATGCAACTGACATTTTCAAGACTTCCCTTTCTATTGCTTTTACAGAAAGCACAAGCATCATCAAAAAATCTAGCTAGCTTTCGTATCTCAGATAAGCCCCATTTTCCCAGTGTTCCCTGTCTTACAAGCCCTACACACTTTGCACCTTCTTAAGCACAAAAATTGTAACAGAAAGCATGCTTTGGCACCTGGCATCAGACAAGATTGAAGGGACAAATATTGTTTGGCTGAAAACTTGAGCTCTCCTTCACTGTTCATGTTTGCCCCAATTCGGATTCTGCTGGTGTTTGAGTTGCTTTTTACCACAGTAAACACAACGTGGGTCTCCCTAGGAGAGCAAAATTGAGCAGCCCAAATTGTTGAGCAGGTTAAAGAAAGTAACGGTATATTCACAGTTGTGATTACACTGCATCACTGAAAAGTCACCAGAAATCTTTGCAACACTACAGTACAAGATTTTTTTTTGATCGTCTGATCAGGAACAACTGTCAGTGTAAGAAATACCAAGAAAAGAAATACAATCACACTGAAACAAGCAAGCTCAGGAAATAGGAAAGTGTAATCAACCATAGCACAAGGAAAACACGCTCCCGCCAGCTTTAGGTTCTGTCTGATCCAGGCTAGGAGCTGACAGTGCTAGTGTGTGAGGTGGAAGGTGGACTTTATTTCTAGTTCCATTCCAATTCCTACCAGCAATCACCTCCTTCTGCTACCTTCTGATTTCAGCACACAGTAAATCACTGAATCTAAAGGAGAGGGTAAAGGGACAATTCAGTATTCCAGCTCAGGAATCTGGTACTTTTTAGTCAGTAGGATAATTCTACTCCAGGGACAGAAGTAGGTGGGTGGGGATGACAGCACTCACACTCCATTCTGGCCTTAAACAAAGGCAAATATCCCTAAACTCCCAGCCCTTTATTAAGCTTGTCTCTGCTAGCTGCAGATAACCAGCTGTATTCAGGGAGACTAACACTTCAGCCTGCCAGGTCGTCATCTTCTAAGAAAAAAAAAAAAAAAAAAAAAAATAAGGATCTACCCAGTTAGCCCTATCTGTGCATGATGTGATAAAAGTCTATCAAGACAAAAAGCTGATAGAACAAATGCAATAACCCAAAACATACGGTTATCAGTACGCTGGTCCCCAGTCACACCTCTCACACATCCACCAGAAGTATTCTCACAGCAGAGCAGGACTAGTTGAAGCTCATGGTCAAAAGGCCAGTGCAACAGTAGCCTAAACCACTCTCTAAAGCCACATACAATGACTTTTGTGAAAACACACCACAGGAGCAAATGAGTGAAAAAAAACTTCCACTGAGGCCATAGAAATAAAGTGGTGCAAAAGCAACAAGGGCAATCCCAAGCAGTGGCTTCTCTACATATTTTATAAATCTAGGAGTATCTAGAAAGCACTAGAAAATAAGCTTACTGTTTTAAAGGCACCTATGCCAAGCACCAAGGAACAAACGAGTTTCAGCAGCATCATACAAAGCCAAATTTGGTTCCAATTAAGAATACAAATCACAGCTTGGCACTTCAGGCCTTCCCCTGCAGTGACTGACCAGCAAGACAGGGCACAGACTTTTTACCTCACTGATCATATTAGTTACAACAGCAAAGTTGTATTAACTTGATATTTGTTAAATTTCATGTAGATGGAGGCATACAACCTTCATGAAACAAACCTTCAACCTTCTACGTGGGTTAAAATAGTTAACCCGAAGAAGGATTTATACGCCACACAGGACTGACTTAAATGCATTTTCAAAAGACGACAAAAATCACGGCAGGACCTGTAATGGGCTACCCTGGAAAGAAGCCTTCAATATCTTTGTTAGTGTTACATACTCAGATTTCAGGAGGTTTAATGGCCACATGGCTCCACAAAGTACAGCTTAACAAATATCCACCTCAACCATACCAATTCTCAGAGAATGGAATAGCTTCACCAACATTGGCAGGTTTACCCAAATGTGCAAAACTGACACAAACATACCTTGTTCTTCCAAGCCTGAATGCAATATGCTAGCTGAAATATCCACTGTTTGTAGAAGCTCTCCCAAAGAAGGTAAATACAATTTCACCCAAGTGAATGAGGTGACTGGATTTATGCCAGGAACTAGGACAAAAATTTTTTTATAATCCCCAATCTAAGCTTCCCTTCCTCAACAGATTAAATAAAACCAGAAGCAAATGAAAAAAAAAAACATAATATTTCCAATAAAAAAAAAAAAATCAGGTGTATTTTACTCAAAGCTTTTTTCCTGTGCCTGTCTCTAAAAGAGAAAGTAAGATACCTTAATCAGGTGCCACTCTGAGAATCTGGGCATAGTCAACTCAGTAAGAGACTGAAATATTAGACACACTTTTACCCAACTTTCCCCTCTCTTGACATCTCTCCTGAAAGAGCAAATCCATTTCAGTGTTTATCCCTCTTACATAACATGTATTGATATTACCTCAGATCAGTGCGGTTTTCATTTAGTTTTATTTTTATACTGCATTCTTTAACTTCACGTAGCTTACTCATATTGATAAACTCTACCCTGATAGAACTGTGATGCAGACAGCAGCTTCAGATTCACCAGATTTCCACCAATGAATTTATTTTGCCTTTGTCTCAAAACCAAAATGTGTGTGCTAACTTTCTACAATTTTTAGAATCATACTTTCAGTATAGTTATAAGGGTACACTTTGCTTTTTCTAGAGTTTTACACAATTTTTTTTCCCTCTGTTTTCTCAGGACTTCAACTTCAGAGGATTTTTGATTACTGAAAGAAAATTATTTTCAGCTGTCAAAGAGTTAAAACATTTAAGAGTTCATTTTACAAACTCCAAGCACATTAATGTTTTTTAACACTATTCTGAAAAGAAATCGCTTTCTACCAAGAAAAGCTATGCTTCTCTTTGGGATTGGTGTTCCCCAGAGGTTGCTTTCTACCTGTTGTTCTGCGATAGCATGTACAGTGAAACTCAGCTGCCCCACTGTTCCCTCAGTACCATTCCACACAAAAACTGCTAACACGTTACCTGTTCTTAGATCTCCTGAATCCAAACTACAAACTTTCATCAAAGCAAACAGGATGTCAGAGGCTGGTCCCAACAGGTAAACCTGAGCAGGAACCACCTTGGGAGTAACTGGCAGTCCACATGGAGACAGGACAATTACAGTAGCCATATGTGGGTCAGAGACACTGCCTCTCTGCCTCCTGTAACAGCCTCTTCTAGATTCCTGGGAGCTCGCCCCTTCAGAAAGTTTTCAAGTTCAACAGGACATAGAACAGAGGAGGAAAGTCTCTGTCAGCTAATCCTATTGCAACATTAACAACCTTTCAGAAAAAGAAAAGACACAAACACTTCCCCTCCCACCAAACTTGACTTGTTAGTTGAGAAAAAGAAACAATGAATTGTGTTTTAAGCATAAGATCACATCCAGAGATAATTTTTAAGTTTGGAGGGTGTTTTGCTTGCTTTTGGCTTTGAGTTTAAATGAACCACAAAAGAAGCGATGGCACCTTCCGAAGGACTAGACACTGAACACAGGGAAAAATGGCCTCATTCCCCATTCCACTTTGTCCTGTTCAAGCGGAAGGCAGTTCCGACCGCCGCCGCCGCGGCACGGGCTGCAGAAGCGGCCGGACGGCGGTTCCCGAGCCGCGCTCCCCCGGGGCTGCGAGC
>VXBL01002511.1:141722-223324 GCA_013400195.1 Aramus guarauna | reverse complement strand
GGGGAAGGAGAGAGGCCGCCTCCTCAGTTTCCCTGTCACTTTTGAGAGGGCAGTTCGTTACCTCTGGGCTCCTCACCGCAGCCTTTGCAGCAACATAGCCCCATGGCAGGTGGCAGCGTCCCTCGCAGCCCCAGCAAGCCCGCTCCCTGCCGGGCGGGGCCGCCTCCAGCACCCCGGGCAGCGGGGCGGGCAGCGGGGGCTGCCGGGCCCGGGCTCCCAACAGGCTACACGCAGGGGGAACACGGCAGGTTGGTGCCCTGGGGCTCCCCGCCTTTGTCACCCGTGTTTCTAGCCGGCCTTGGGACAGATCTCGGCGCTTCACGGCTCTTTCTGCCCGTTAAACTTCACCGGCTTATTAATTATACTCGCCCCTTTGAAGGGCTGAGAGCCGCCAGAGGCTGCGTTATGCGAGTGGCAGATGCTTGTTCTCAGATGGCCAGAGGGCAGCAGACATCAAATGTTAACCTTCAGCGTGCATAAAAAGATACTAGAAAGGCCATTTCACCTCTTGCAAAATTATGTCAGCACAGGACAGGGTCATATCATATGCTCTCCCCCCACAAGAGTAAACACTTAATCATGTATCTCTGGGAGTCTCTGCAGAGATTGTAAGTACTGAGAGTTACACGGACCTTGCATTCTTGCAAAGGTCAGCACTAGCAATATTCAGAAGGCTTGTTTAAACACTTACTTTTAATTGCATTAACCTAACTAAATCACTGGCCACAAAGACAAGATAAGAGTTTTGTTTTGTGATAAGGAAAGAACAACATCCCTAGAACAGATGTTTGCTGGTTGTCTGATCATTCAGTGTTTGTTTTCTAGACCCCACAGCACTTAACTTTAACCAGCAGGGACCCTGCTTTTTGAAGACCCGCTGTCCTAAGCGCTGCAGCACAGTCACACAGGGTTTTTCTTGTAGATGAACTCACAGGCAAACAGGGTGCCTTTGCAAAGCTTGGATCAAGTGTTAAGAGTTAGATGTCACAAGCAAGAGACTGAATGATAAAGTCTTTTCCAGGTTGGGCACTGCAGAAGAGAATGGTCTGGCAGCAGCGCACAATGCACAAAACAAATTAGAGTGAGGGTGGGAGGGAAGACAGATACACAAAGAGAAGGTTGGGAAGTGAAGGTGATAACAAGGAGCTGTATCTTTAAATATAATTGAAATACCAGAAACAGCCTGAACCTGAGACCTGATGAGAATCTGCAGCTTTTGCTCCCATACATATTCTTGAGACTGAACCAATTCTTCAGATTGGACTTCCAGGATAGAAACTGAATAAAGTAAAGGATGGATCTCTACTGGGTCTCCCGTTATCTAAAAAACAAGCCTATGATAATGTGCTACAAAGAGGTCCTCCTGCAGAGTATTCAGCCATTACTATACACTTGAGCCATCCCAGATTATGAGCATTCATTAGTTAGCACAAAACCCGAACAAAACCCCACATAGGATGGAAGATGGACAGGGCGGGAAAACTTTCCCATCACCAGCAAACATGCTAGAGGAAACTCAAGATATTCTTGCAGGAGAGCTGAAGAAAATCCATTATCATGGCTTTGCTGGTACCAACTTGTTCCTCTTGGAAAGAGGTGTGAAAACTCAATTGTTTTGTTGAGCCTCTAAACTTGTCAAACAATGCCAATAGCTGATAGCTGCTTAGAAATATCTCTCTTGTGCAAAGAGCTACCTTCCCCTTGTAAAACAGCAGGTAATTCTCTCTCTCCTTGGCTAGAGAGTGATCTGATCTCAGAGAAGAGGCACATAAACCACCTGCTTGAGTAGCTGGACACTGTCCTGGCAACACTTCCACATTTCATGGAAAGCAAACTCCAGAGAGCCCCCTGGCAGGGGTAAGATTTCCAAGTTCTGGAAAACTCACACAAAGCGTTTACTAATGATGCTGTCAGATCAGTGGTAGATGGAACACGTGAAGAGAGCACCCCGCTCTCCGGCTGTTCCAGTCTGCAGCCAAGTCAGCTCCATGGGGATTATCACTAGATGCTACACCTCAGAGCAACCCCCCAGACTACCTAAAAGTCGCTTGAATTTGAGCAGTTAAGAAGTTTTAGTACCACTATCTACATCACCTCACATTGACAGATCGAGGCTGTTGTGGGGTTAAACACACATGCTTCTTTAAAAAAAAAAAAAAAAAAAATCAAGCTAACAGCTTCAGTAAAGCATGTAATGAATTTTTGCATTTCTATTACTGAAACATTACAATTCTAAATTTCCTTTATTTTCACAAGATGTTTGGAAAACTGACAAAACATTTGTCTTGCCTTTTGATTACATTACATGAGGGAATTAAATGGTCCCAAAAGAAAACAGCTGAGATTCATTCATTGCAATAACCATCACTGTGTATTTTAGAGAACACTCCTCAGATGCATTCATTACAAGAATGAGGCAAAGCCTCTGATGTCCTTACCACGTGGGCATAATGTGACATTACCTGAGAGCATCACTACATATAATGGAGTTAAAGAGCACTTAGCCTTTCCTTCACTTTCGCTCTGGATGACAATAACCATTAAAGTTCAGCAATAAAACAAGCCAATATTGGCAGCTTTCAGAAAGCCATGCAAAGTTTGCATATACATGAACCATCCATGCTTTCAATTTAACAGAAAAATATAAATTTTATCCCAAACAAAACAGTTCTTTAAGATCAGTTGATTAAAAAAGATGATTCATTTAAGAAAAATCTTCACTGTATTGGTGACTTTTATATAGGTCTGTGTCAGAGTTTTGAGAGTGAAAGACTTCAGAATACACTCAGGAAACAAAAAGCCCTGGGAAAAAAAAATCATCTCTCTGTAGCTAGAGTTGTTCATTGATAATTCCACCAAAGAAGTGGGAATGGGAGTATAGGAATAATTCACCAATTAGATGTACGAGATTAAATACAGAGACCTAATCTCTAGTAAACTAAAATACTATAACCACTTTCACTTTCATAAAACCCCTATTATAACCTGAAAAATCCATATAAACAACACAAGCTACAACATACATGCTATACATACCTTCAGTGCATTCAGCAGATCATTTGTTATTTTAGCTTTAGAGTATACACATTTTCATTCTTAAAACTTAAGCCAATACCTGCCTGTTGTCCAACACTGCCAGATATAAGCAGCTAACAGAGTACATCCATACAAATCAGATACCTTTGGAAGGGTGGGGGAGGAGACACAGACATTGAAGAGGGGAAAAAAAAAAAAAAAGTGCCATTTTGAGGTAGCTGGGCAAATGTTTGGGAGATGCAGAAGCCAGGTCTGTCATCCCATGGGAAAGTCAAGATTCTTCAATGGCTAAATCTCATTTATTTTCTCTTTTGAATGCAGTTAGGCCCAGGCAGATCATCTCAGAAGTCAGCTTACAAAGGTAAGGGTGCAGAACTGCCACCCAGGTCTTTTGACTAAATATAAAGACAAACCTAGAAATTCTCATCCTAGAACCTACTGTTTTGATTGTCTGATACAAACTCTACTCTTGAGGGGTTTGAAGGTTCCACACAAGATAATATGACAGAGATAAGCAAACCTGTCTGGGTCAAATCAAGACTTTTTTTTTTTTTAATATTATATAAAATGTATTTATACACACTGAGAAATCCAAGTAGGTATTAGCCTATTTCTAAAATAACAAAAGTGGACATGCTTGTACTTTTCTAGCAACAAAACCCACTTAATCTGCAGTAAGGTTCTTTTGAGACTCATTTCTGTTAATATACATAACTCATTCTGTACAGTAGGAGCTGTTCAAAGTAGGATTTCTAGAATTCTTAACAATTTGACCTTTTAGATCTAGAGTTAACCATGCATGTCTTCTCCTTAAAGGGCACATACCAACCTCACACTAAGGTTTACAAAATTAGGAGCCCAGAGTTCTATGTTTAAATCTTGATTTCAAGTACTAAGTAATTAGGCTGATCTTTCAAAAACATCAAGTACTTAACAGGTCCCTGTTACCTGATGCAGACTGAGTGCTGTAAGTTTTCCTGAATAACCAATATCCTTTGCACTTTTTTTCTCCAGCCATAGCTCTCAGCTTCACTGTCTGAAATTCTTGATTTAAAGTTTACGGTCCCTCCCATTTCTTAAGAAATATGATAGTGCATTGGCTGCCACTGAAAAGGAAAGTTGGCTGCTAAACACCGTTGTGTGAATGATGAACTTTCATATTTAAGGACCAAATTGAAGATCTGGAAACCAGAGGTAAAGNATTGCAAAGAGTAGAGGAATATGCTATTCTATTTCAATGATTCATTCCAGATGTGACAGCTCACTGATGGCTGAAAGTATTTTTCATTGCCTTACTAGGAGAGACAAATTTTTTTTGTGGTTCCCAGTTGTGTCAGAGTTGCATCTCTAGAGCTGAGCAAATGTTGCTTTTCAAACTTTTAGACACAAGGTAAGGATTACAAAGTTTTAATTTTTTTCCTCACTCTCCTTCTAAAAGGCACAAACCGGTCTAATGAATACAAATGTTGGCAACACCTTGAATCACTAGTATGAAAACAGGCAAATTGTACTTCATACAGAATGGCTCTGAGCCAGCCAATACAAAGCAGATGCACTTTTGAAATCTGACAATTTATAATGATACCCACATTCAAAATCCAGGAGAATGTGTTAAAATTTTTAAGTTTAGCAAACAAAAGCTTGTTTTGTCTGATTTGTAGAGTTATTTATACTATGAGCCTCCCCATATCATTCAAAGATCTACAAGTCAAGGAGCTGGTAAATTATAGACTCCCTCTTCAAAAGTTAAGAGTCTTTCTTAAATGGGAAGTTTGCTTTTTTTGAGAAGCCAGATTCAGCCTGGATTATTGCCTTACTTGGTTACCAAAATACATGGTGAAGCACAAGGATTGACTTGCCAGGCCATCAAAGGAGGAAGACCCTGTGACTCTCCACAGAATTCCTAATAGCCACTGGATCTCAGGAAAAGAAAATATTTTGACAATGTAACAACACAGATAGAAGAGTACATTAGAGTTCGTCTTAGTTCATATATCTCTAAATGCTGTTACTCCCTTAAAGACTTCATCTCTTACAAGAGCCTAAAACTAGACCAAGTGAGTTTTCTGAGCTACTATTTATTACTAAAGTGACATGCCACCTCCCCCAAGGCTTCTTTCCTGTAAGATCAAAGAGGTCTAAACCATCCTCCCCTTCCAAGCCCCTGTCTCCATCATCCCCTGCCCCCAAAAGCCCAACCTTCCAAATACACAGTTCTAATGCCTTTAATATAAACTGTGAAGGAAATGTTTTTGCAAACTCCAGTTCTCTAGGCTGGTAAGACTCTGAAAAATAACCTGCTGATAAAAGAATTAGACCTTCAGAGTTTAAAGGAAAAATTTATAGTTCATCTATTCCTCATGGAAGACATTAGCACAGAAAAACACAAGTTGGATGTAGGTATGTCACCAGGGATTTTTCAGCCTGAATAAGAGAAGGCTCTGGGGAGACCTTATTGCAGCCTTTCATCAACTTAAAGGGGGCTTATAAGAAAGATGGGGGCAAACTTTTTAGGGCTTGTTGTGATAAGACAAGGGGTAATGGTTTTGAACTAGAAGAGGGTAGATTCAGACCAGATAAAAGGAAGAAATTTTTTTTTTTTTTTTTTACAGCAAGGGTGGTGAAACACTGGAACAGGTTGTATCCTCAAAAGTCCTTTAAAGGTCTCTTCCAACCCAAACTTTTCTATGATTCTACGACAACTGTATGAGAGGTAGGTACCGCATGGAAGTACACATTTTATATTCATACATTGCCTTATCCCAAGTGATATAACAATGCATTCCCATTATCCAGGGTAGGCTAGGCTTATAATAGGGCACAGTTCTGTTAAAAAAGGGCTTATGGGCTTAAAAAAAAAAATTTTTTTTCAAAACAGAATATCAAATATTCAGTCAGGAATAATATTTCAAAACATATGATCTTGTCCTATTAAACAGTTTCTAGTCCAGAAAGTCTAAGACACTGAATTTATGAAAAGCTATTCTGATTTGACTAGGTTTATTCCCTCCTCTTTTCCTTCCAATCACTGTAATTCCAAGATAATTTCAGTATCTGGAGTCATACCATCTGACACTCATTTGACAATAATTTGCACTGGCATTTTGACATTTTTTTCCATAGCACTGACCATATTTTAAAAGTGATTCCCAGGTTTCAAGCCTCTTTATTCTTTCCATTCAAATAATGAGTCTGCAACTTAAAGCACTGGTTGAAATGAAAAAGCAATCCTATGAATTCTGATAGGCCATCTGTTGCATGCAAAAAACTCACAGCTTCTTAAGGAAATTCAAAACAGAAAAGTTTTAGGTGCAAGTGTCAACAAATGAAGAAAAGCTTGGTTGTAAATCCCAATATACCTTTAGCCACACTGTGCTAGAGAGTAAATCCCCAGGTCTTTGCTTCAGGGGCATTAGCAAGCTTTAGGGTGCTGGCACTGAAGAAGCATGAAAAATCCCTGAATAGTCAGCCTTACCCACAGGCAAAGTCCCTTTATAATGAATCTCTTGCACCTGCTCCTGGCAAAGCTGATGTGCTTACTGTTCCATTTTTGCTGGTAGAAAAGCAATGTGATCCATGATTAAAGGAGAGTGCTAGGACAGCTCTTACTGCTGTGTTTTCATTTCTTTCAGCAGCAGGTGAGCACACTGGCTGACATCAGCAACTCTTACCTCATGCCACACACCATTTCTCATCCGTGGCCATGCATCCATAGCTGCTCTTGCACAGTTCATACCAATCTATAGCCTGAAGAGGAAGATCAACTAAGCGCATAGATTACAAGAAGCAGTTTTACTGCAAATATCTGAAAGCATCTTACTCCCCAACAGCACTTAAAACTGCTGTAAAAACAAGAACCCTTTCCTAACAGATCCCAGTGTTCACAGAAAGCCAACAGCCAACTATTAACATATGCAAGTTTTTACAGTTAACTTCAAAAGAACCATTACTTCTAGAAAAAAAAGGAGTATCTGCTTTGGCTCACAGAGACACACAACTCTTCACTGATTGCAGAATCTTAAGATAATGGCAAGAAGGTCTGAGATGGGTAGAAAATATCTGGAGTCCTACAGCCTGAGATGCCTTGGCAGAGGTGGTTACGCAACAACTTGTTATGTGTAACAATCATATTTTCATCGAAGTTACTGAGACCAAAGCAGAACCCTGTGATGTTGCTAGTCAGCATTACAACTGAAGGCAGAATTGCGCTTTCTAAGAGAAAATAGCTGTGACCTCAAAGCACACTACTAGGGGACGACACAGAATTCCCTCCCACTGCTCTTCCCTAGTCGTTATGTATTCCCTTCAGTAAGGCAGTGACCCTACAGATCCACAGCCACATTTATGACACCTTCCACAGACCCCCACCAGCTTCAGAACAGGGGCTCAGGAGGGAATATTTCTCTTACCAAGCATGATCATAGGCACAGTATTCAATTTCTACTAACTTTATTCTCTGCTGTGATGCATTTGGGTCACAGAGCTGACTAAAGGTCGAATGTGTCCTTTCATGTTCTGCAGTCAGCAACACGTGACATTGATGATCCATGTTCAAGACCCATAAGGACACAGGGACAGAAATAAGTTGCTGAGCCCTGATCTGTACTCTTGAAACAGACTACAGGAAATTTAGTCGGGAAAAGATCTTCCACTGAACCCTTGCAGAAGGCATCATTTTGACTCTCCGATTCATACACAAACCACATGGTCTCAAAGCAGAGCCTTTATGGCCCCTGTGGAATGGGAGGATTCGCACACCAGCATAGCTAGAAGGCTGCTAATCTTTGTAGACAATTATATTTGTGTTAAGGAAAGTAATCTTTCTCCGCCTTACACTTGTATGCCAGTACAGGCTTTCTTTTGACATAATTATGCCAGCATAGCATTCCTAATGTAGACAAGGCTCTGCATCTCTCCAGTTAGCAGCTGCCAGTGTGCTGATAAACCCTCATATTAAAATCCCCAACTCCAAATCCAGGGAAGCAACACAGTTTGTACAATTGTCCTTCAATGCAAAGAATATACAATTGGTTATAACAGTCTTTCCTCATGGTCTCACAGACATCCCTTTTTAACACTGTATGCTTTTGATTTCATAGCTTTTTTCTTTGTTATCTCAAATTCCTCCTGCCTCCTCTCCCAAGTTTTCATGAGTGTCAGACAGCTGGTGACTAAAAGCAAACCCTAGAACTAAAAACGATGCTTCATGAATTCAGCATGATATATAGCATCTTTGGTACCATGTGGAGGCATGGATATCAACATCATCTTAACTGGACTTCAATTAGATGAGCAATGGTTTATGGATGTAGAATACACTGCCTAATCCTGCTTACATCTCTCTCCTCTGGCTGAGATTCAAAGCCAGACTTTGAAAGAAGGTGTATGTGCTGGGCTGTGCACCTGCCAGAACAGAGATAGCAAACACAAACTTGGAGAAAGTAAACATTTAGAGTATGTTAAAAGGAAGAGTTCTATAATTATAAATGACCCGAACTTTGTCTTCCTAATGGAAGAAATCACATCCATTTCAATTACAGCACTTGAAGAAAATTAGGAAGATTAAGCTTATCAGAACTTGCTACACTAAACAGAACATAGTCCTTCCTGATCCCAGCTGCCTCACTGCTTTTATACAACAGTACCTTGAGCAGAGTCACCACGATGGGTACTGTAGAGATGCTGTGAAACTTACATTAAACTTAAGAGAATAAAGTTGTTGTAATGCCATTAAATTCAACACAGATTAGTCACACTTCAGTAAGTGTTCTCAGCACTACGCAGAGCTGCTCTTAAATCTTGAAAATAAGATGGAAAACGTTGGTGCAAAATACAGCCTTTTCAGGAGCTTAACATAAGGAATGCTTTTCAAGATTATTTTACACCTGTTCAGAAACACACTACTAAAATAATAAAATCAATGTGATTCCTAGTATCAGTAACATAAACACAGAACTTGAGTCCTTTATTGGCATAGCTCAGGTCTATTAATGCAGTGCAATGTGAAATGTAAAATTTAAAATGGTATGACATCCTCTACATCACAGAGGATACATCTAGGCACACTCATGCATGCCCTATAGGGAAGCTATACCTAGGTAACTAGTACAAGGAGTTAAAACTATTCCCAAAAAACAATCAACAGAAAAGTGAAACATAGCCATGCTGATTAATAAATAGGTCTCAGTCAAAACTGCATGATATCTCCCATTTAAGCCAAAAAAAGTTTAACCAGATCAACAGGCTCTGTTCAGGCTCTGTCCCGAATTCAGTGGAATTAACTTCTCTACAGAGCATAAAGCTATCGAGGAGGAGGAATTGCTCCTAGTGTCCTGAAATGCATGTAAATTCAACATCCAAGCATCTACAGCATCCTATCTGTTAGAAGAGCTTGTATCACAAAAAAAACCCACACATTCTGGACACACCAAAGATTCCACATCCATCTCTTGCTTAATAAATTTCTTTGAACAACACGAACTGATGGAAAAAGACTGATAATCTTATAATTTATTAATTTTAAAACACACAAAATTAATTCCTTATTTTGCCACTCTACAGGGACACTGAAATAATAAAATGCACGTTTCATTTTCATGTGCTTTATGTCAGTATTTCTCATGGCTGTACCAGGGAAATTAAACTGTTCTGTGAAAATGCAACAACTGCAGTGTCAGACCAATTTGTTTCCTTGTGGTAACTTGCATCTTTTAAAGTTTATTCATAAACATCAAGTCCAAGAAGGACCTGTGTGATGACCTAGTCAAAGTTCCTGCATAATGCAAGAGTATCTTGAATAAATTCATAGTCAGGCATGTATTTTGTGAGCGACCGAGTTGATAGAACCCTGCCCAGGGGTAAGGCTAAGTACAGGCATGTGTATTTTCAGATAAGAATCTGAAAATCATTAAAAAGAAGCATATAAGTCACTTCAACACCCCAGCCTTCCTTCTCCACTCATGATATGTAACCACTACTTTGGAAATACTTAAAGTAATGTATGAGGGTTAAAGAAAGCTTTTACAATGTGACATTAAGTTCCTGTTAGTTTATAGCATGCCGACTTATTTAACAACGTATAAATCTGAAGCATTATGTCCTTGGCAATACATCTTTGCCATATTCCATTCTCCCCCTAGGAAGTTCAGAAAGCCCAGTGGAAGCTGGTTCTCACTGGTAGCACACTAGTTATCCCTAAAACATTTGAGACAAACACAGAGTGGGTTTTGTCTGTGAACCCTCACAGCTGTTTGTCAGCAGGCCAGCTGCCACTTCAAACTGGCATTAGCCATCACTCAAAGACATGGTTTCATAAACACCCCAGGTAGCAGTTTCCCAATTATAATTCCTTTTGGATGCTGTAGCAGCACATTATCAACTTTGCTGTCCCTTCCCACACACATTTCTGTGGGCTGTGTGAAAAGGAAATGTGTTTTATTTTCCTTACCTTTACTCCTCAGAATGACTTCCAGCTGGTATTTTCAAGACCGCATATTATACTGAGCAGTTAAGCTACCAGCACTAACAGGTACCTCAATAGCATCAGCAGTGCTGCCTTACAGGATTGTCAGTACAGAATGTATCTTTGGATAATGGTTTCTTCCCTCCCCTTTAGATAAGGGTTTTTTTTTTAAATTGTGTCAGAATTCCCTTCTGGAGCAGTCTGGGCAGCAAATATTATGATATCTTTCACTTGCATGCCATCCTGCATTGGTTTAGAGACCAGTCCTGTTTCTTGCCCTCTTTTCAGTGAATGCAATGTGACTGATGCAGTTTCAGATTCTGTGTAGCCTGCACCTGCGGCAAACACCACAGCATCTCAAAGCTGGTAGGAAGTCAGAATAAACCCACAAGTCATTAAATGCTGCAGATGTTATGGTAATTCTGTAACAACAACAGCAGGAGCATAGCAGGTACACAAAAAATTCAGCTACTGCTCCCTGTCCAACAAAATTTTACAGTTAGAAACAAAGAGATGTTTTCTTTATTCTTGCTATTATAAAGCATGAAATCTGCAAGCAGATACTTGCATCCGTTGAGAGGTTCAGGATGCACAGAGTATTAAAAAAATAACCACCTGAACAAACAAAGAAGCACCATCCATCCAAAATGCAGCAATTTACTTCTAGTATCAGAGCTAAAGAAAATTCACTCAGCAGACATGCTCACCCCTTAAAAGCTCAAGTACAGAAAATACAGGAAAGCAATCCCTGAGAACACTGAAGAAAAAGAGTGAGCAAACCTGACTGTATCGCCAGCCCGCACAACCAATACAACCCTGCAAATTAATCTGAAATGCATTATATTTGAAGTCTAACATGGCTGTGCCAGATCAGCTAGGGACAAGAATTAACCCACAGAACCGAACAAGGCAAATCAGATGAACTTCAAATAAAGAGCCCAATCCCACAGGACTCAGAGATCAACTCACCTTGGTAAGACTATTCAGCTTGTAAAACATGTGGAGCAGGCACCTAAGTAGTAAACTTCCTTTTAGCTTGATGTTTTCTTTTTTTATATTGATGTTGACCACTAATACTTATTTTTACTGCCACTAAAATTTGCTGTGTGCTACGAACTACACTGCCATATATCATGTGTCTAATTTTATTTTATGTCATCATGCTAACCTACTAGAGTACTTTTTTAGCCTCAGGGATCCCAAACATTGCATAAATCTTATGGAGAATTCATCCATCCTTATTGCAAATGGGAACACAGCTGCTTCTGGGGCTGAAAAAAGTTTAACCTGCAATAGCATTGCCAGAGCACACAAGCTGCAAGACAGCACTGAAGACTTGATTTTTGACTAATTAGCAAGAAATATAGAGAAGGTACTATATAACTGATCATGCTGACATTTTGATAAGCATATCTTTATGGAGCAAAGCATTCTTTCACAGAAATGCTAAAAAAAAAATCTCTAGTAACCACACATGCCTTAGGGTTTAATATATTATCCTCAAGGCAGAATACTCAATAGCAGAGCTTACTCTGGAGTATCTCAGCAGGAAGAGTTCAAAATCTTACCTAATTTGCACTAAAAAGCCAACCTGATGGGATCAAATGATACCTTCTACATACCAGCAACAACATGCCGTCATCTTACAGAGCCATATTTCTACACCCAAAGGGCACCCTACACAAAATGCTGTGCAGACATATTTGATTGAGGAATATAATGGGTTAAGAACGACTGTTCTTGAACAGTCAGAGATTATGTCTTAATGATCTGCACTAGCAGAAAAAGCTGTTAATGAAACTCCTTAAGCCTTATGCTCCTTTCCCAGCAGGCCTCATGCTATTGCAATTGAAGTTGTAAAAAACAGCATTCTTGTTGAAAGCCAGCTCATGCATTAAAGACAGGTAGGTGCTACTGATCAGGGATCAGATGCAGAGCTCCTCTTGGAGATACGAATTCCAGGATAACAGAACACGTATGCTGTCACAGCCCACTTCCAGGCCTACTTTCAACTGCCAAGGGCCCCAGAGCACTGAGGTATGTAGACAGTATAACTTGGAGTAGATCAAACACTTCTAATGAAACAAAGACAGGATCTTGTTTACTTCATGAAGCAGGATCTTTGCTTGCCAAATGCAAACATAAGCCTTGGGCATTGCATATGCTAGTGAAAAAAAACAAAGCAAAAAGCAATTTACAGGCTGCAGGTGCCTCCTGATGCCCTTCAAGATGTTTTAAGTTGATAACATAAGGTAAGCCAAAACATTCTTAACTATCAGAGAGCCTCATAGCCCTCAGGGGGGGAAAGAAGCCTAATAACCCTTCTCTACAAAAGTCTGGGTGCAGTCTGATGACCTTCACCAGCAATGAGTCATCACCTTAAGTAGGCAATAGTGTATTGGTCAAGTTGTAGGGATACACCACTGGACTGAACACAACACTGTTGAAATCAGTAAGGCTACATGAATTCAGAGTGCAAAGTTCAGTCACTTTTTTCATATTCTCTTTACAGAAGCATTCAGTGAGATGGCACAGTCAAATATTCAGGGAAAGTACGGATCAGGAGATCAGTAAGCAGAGATGTCTTGCTTGTAGAAGATTTGAGTTGTTAGTGTCTAATATCTGCATGAAGGAAACCAGTGCCTCTAGCAACTTACTCAGATAACAGCTGTTCAACTCAAATCCATTTATATAACAAGCCTAGAAATAATGGCAGCTGATTGATACTTCTGTTGATGCTAAATGAAGTTGTCAAGGTCTGGACAGGCCACAGGAAAACTATTGCTTCAGTTAGATAAAATAATTTCAGTTAAAGTTGGAAAGGAGTTACCTTGAAGATGACAATTTGTTTATCTGTTGTGTTTGTTTCTGGCAGATCCTTAAGCAGCAATGCAGTGGGAAGTTAGATCAAACTCTTTCACACCCACACCCAGATGGAAGAGGCAATGCCAATTCATTAAAACTAGAAAAATAAGGTATATATTTTGAAAATAAGTCTAATCAGGCTCAGAATAGAAGATGGAGGGAAACAGTCAGACAGATGCCACAAAATAGCCAGTAACCCCTGAGTCAGTACGTTAACCTGAAATAGGTTCATGCAGCTTCCCCACACAGTCATTACCGTTCATGTCTATATGGAACAAGCTTTGTTCTTCCATAACAAATAAATCTGGTTTTCATCTTAAGATTAAATGGGAAAACAATTTGAACTCGAATATTTTCAAAGCCTGTTGATTTTGGCATCAGTGACTGCACCTGAAAGCATTCAGTTCCTTCTATCTTGTGGATTCAGGCAAAGATGCTTATGGCAGGGTACTATATTCTGTTTACAGAGCACAGTATTAGCTTCACAGGCTGGGAAATAACATTGTTAGGGAACTCTTGCTTACCGCTTTGCTTTTGAGTAGACAGCAATGAACAATAAAGAGTGGCCAATTTCCTCTTACAGGATGAATTCGCACTCAAGTGGTTGAAGACACACGCCATAACGGACAGCGTCCAAGCACAAGGAGGAAAGAACCAGCACCATCTAGTGCTCAGGAGCAGATGGAGCAAGCGGAACATACAGAAGCACGTATCAACAATTTTTAGGCACGAAGTGCAGGATACACCCTTCCAAGGAGACTCAGGCTGCACTCACCTTGCCTGTAAAAAGAGACTCTGCAGCTGGAAAAAGCCAAGCAGATGTACCTGTCACTTAGTGCTGAGACTTTATTACCCTGAAGGTCTTAAACTCAAGCTATAAAGTCACAATAAACAGTTTCCAGACTCTGTGACTGCAAAGAAGGCATGCAATTTTATCATTCTGGGCACTCATTTGGAAAGACAGTTTAGAGAAGACATTTTAGGTTTCTCCCTCCTTAATAAATGGAAAGTCTATCTCATATTCCAAAAGACAGTTATCACTTTTAGTGACATACAAATATTTGCATACCCTCAGCTGCACTCCAGACATCTAGAAGTATTAAACACAGATCAGACAGTGCCCTCCATTGCAAAACCAAGACCATCAATCTTCTCCTGCATGTCAATGCAATACCATGGACATTCTGTGATGTCCACAGCTCTCACTTGTTAAGTTTTTCCACAGCATATTGCTGAAACTGCATTGTTTCATTCTTTGCAGTGGGACCCAGAACTACTTTATTTGCTGCCGTTTCCCTAATCAATACACTGAGTGCCAAATCCCAGAAACCTAAATAAAACCCTCAAATATCAACATAATCTTGTATTGAGATATGCACAGTCAGTTATCAGCTGTAGGCTTCAGGAGAAAATTTAATTACCAGCAGCAAACTCAGTTTCCTGCTGTTAAATAGAATTGCAATTTGCATTGAATAATAGAGAACATGGAATGACTTTTAATGTCTGAATTTCTCGTTTCCTCTCCAGGTATTTTAATTGCACACCATCTCAACAGGAACTGAGATAAAAAGGCCACAAAAATAACTTAATTGGTGTTGATCACCTGGGACACAGAAGCGTACCACAGAGCAGATTGCTTTGTAGGCACGATTCACCCTACTGGGGCAAGACAAACAAGCTGCCACTCCAACTGCTCTGTAAAGACACTGCCAATGACACCAACAGACTACCCTACAGAACAAGTAGTCAACAATTACTGTCCCTGTCAGAGTTAGGACTCCCACCTTCTGATTCCGCCTGCCTTTATTTCCTACTTGCTATATAGCACAAAGAAGGCAGTGAAATAGCTTCTCCATAAAACCTGCACCAAGTTCCTGGATGAGGCATTTTACTCTGCCCCAGCCTAACTTTTAGTAGACTGCAAGCCCCAGTCCAACTTTAAAGGAGTCACTATTGAATGCAGATCCCTTTCATAAGGGCAAGCTGCCTATATCGAGCTCAGTCTTTATAATTAATTGAAGACCGTGCAGTTGGAGCAGAAGTCTGACTTCTAAATTTTTGACAATAACCTTCTACATGTGAATCAAGCACAGGCAGTCATCTTTGCTCTGGCTGAGTCTACAAAAAGCCTGGGACAACAGTTCTGAAGAGGACTGAGCTGCCTCACTAAAGAGCAGGCTGGTGGCATTACTCAACTGGAGCACAAAAAGCAACCTGAAGGTGCAGTTTTCATCCAGCTTAATTGGATTGACCTGAAGTCCAACTGGTTTGAAAATTGTTTTTTCAGTCATACGAGCTGAAGTGACAGATGTGATTAGATATTGAGGAAGAAGCGAAGAGGAAAGCAAGATTGGGCCCTTCAGCAGTAGTTTCCAGTGAAAAATTAAACATGACAAAATTGCATTCTTATCAGCACGGAAAGACTCAGCTAAGAGCTGTCACCATTGACCTTGTCAGAGAGCACCCTGGCAAGAAACAGGAACTAGCGGTCATCAGTGGTAAAGAGACACCAAGATGTGTACCATGAATTTTGGTCCAGAATTTTTCAGCAAGGCTACTGTCAACCATAACATACCAGTTTGTTGAAATACAAACCAGCACATATTCTTTGGACAAGAGCATTACTCTCGAATGATTTCAAAGGGAAAAAAAAAGGAAGCAAAAGCATTTTTGCCAAAAAAAAAAAAAAAAACAACCCACAGTAGTCACTGAGGGTACTTGCCCACTATGCAGGTGACAGATTCAGGTTCCTGATCTAAACGCAGTGAAACCTGGGTCTCCAGCATCACAGGAGAGGATGTTAGCCAAAGAGGTACCAGGCAATTCATGGAAAAATTTCTTGTTCATGTTTCTATCTTTCCACTCTTACTCTCCATGAAAAGATCAATTGAATCCATTCTGAAGCAGAATGGAAGAACATTCATAAAGTCCCCAAGTTTTCTACAAAGAAAAGATACTCTCCAATCAGTTGGTAATAACCCTTGCCATATCTATCAAAATACAATGCTTTTCACCTCTTAACTTCTGAACCTTTTTACAACTCCCTTCCTTGACTCTGGGAATGTTACTATATCAGAAAATTATCTCTGACTCTGCAGAGAAATTTGAGCATCTCATAGTGCTGCAAAGACCCAAGAATAAAATCAGACAGACCATTTTCCACTGGGCATTAAAAACCTCATCTTCCTAAAAGGTGAAATGTCAGGAGCATTTAAGCCATCAATATTCCTTAAGACATTTTCAGACATCAATCCCTCTGCTTCTTAAACACTGCATTACACCACTCTGAAATGCACTGTAACCCCAGGCTAATGCATGGTTGCTTTGTTGCCCCTTGTAATCAGTCAGCTGCTGTTTCTGTTACCAGATTTGCACTCCTCTCCCAAGCAACATACAGTAGTTATTTCCATTCAGAAATACCAGCTGTTGTGTTATGATTACCCCCAAATGGCTAAAGCTTTGCAACTGAACTCATACTACCCTGATAATTTTATAAAAATGTCCCCCCACACACACCTGCTAGTGTGGACCAGAACATGAGAGCAACTTGAGTTCCCAGCTTACCCTGCCATTCCACTTTGAACTTAACTAGCTGCGAGGAAGAAAGCATGGATGGGTTAAAAAGAGTCCAGAAATGTACATAGTTTCCCCAGAAAAGAGGATAAAGAACATCTCTGCCAAAGGAGGTACTTCAGAAAGTCCTGCCACCAGATCTAACACTAGTTTGACTGTAGAACTGTTCTGCAGTCTCTCATGTCCCTAGTTAACCCTTCTCCCAGCTGCATTATACAGCTTAGAAATGAACTTGATGAAACATGAATAATACACAATGCCCATCATTAGTTCTTGTTACTCAGCAGAAAATCAATACGTGCTCTGTTATAGCGCAGGACATGCTGTTATTCTAGTCCGTGCACTCTGAGGAAGCAGCTCCCACAGCCAAGCTTTACACAACCTGCAGCAGAGGAAAGGTGGGAAGATCCCAGCAACAGTTCCAGCAATGAGGATGCTGAAAGCCTTAGCTATTGATCACAAGATCGGTTTTTGAAGGTAACTGGTACCACAGACGTTAGACAGCTTTGGACATTTCTTTGCTGGGAGAACTCAGCCGCCCCTTTTTGCCAGACAAGTTTGTATCAGGACACTATGGGAACATCTTAGGAATGTTGCACTCTGTTCTTAACTTTGTTAGTTAAAACTCTGCTTCTCACAAGCACAGTAAAATCCTGTATCTGTATTTACAGCTATGAAATATACTTGTTTCCACCAGATCCCCAACTTAGTTAAGACTACTAAAAAAGTCTCACCATCCCCATAGAAATTATATAGTCCTAGTTTACAGTGGGAGAACTGAGGCATAATTAAACAGATATATGATCATGGCCATACATTCAAAACAAGAGAAGATGGGAAGTGATGGAAAATAACGATTTGGGTCCTACAACATCATTTGTGCTCCCCTTCTATCTGGCATCCATTTAAGAGCTGTTCACTATGTGGGTGTTCTGCAGGCTGGCAACCACACATAACAGTCATTTCAGAAGACATGCAAAAAAGAAAAGGCATTTATGCCAAAGCCAGTACAGAATAAATGTACTGTGAACAGAATGGGGAACTCTTCAGGCCACGTTCTCCAGTGACGTCTGTGCCGAGTCACATTCTGTATTGACTGTCTATTTATAGCATTTTTCAATACTTGCTATCCATGTTGCAACTAAGCTTGCTACAAACGTGAATGGATTTAGCTCTACAAGGCAGGGAAAACATCTCAATTTTTCAGGCAGAACAGCGGTGCACTAAGACTAAATCGTTTTCCCACAGAACACAGAGAAGGGCAATGTCAAAACCACAAGAACACAGATGTCCTGGGATTCACAACTATATTGTGAACAGTGTCACTTTTTTCCATCCATCTGGATAGCCTCTTTCAAGTAGCCACATGGTATTGCTTTACCAACTCCACTGAAGCAACAGCCACCTCCAGTTCAGGACAATTCTTTTGCAGCCTACAGTAATATAACCTCACAGTTTGGGTAACAATTGCAGAATGACTATTTTCCCACCTGGAACCAAAGGGCAAACTCAAATCTGCAGGAAACTCAACTGGAGGGAATTACATCCAGATACTGCATGCCTCTCTTCCGTAAGTTCTATGCTGTGTTCTGTGTCAGCTTCTCCCATAAGAACCAGAAAAACACATCAGCTTGGGAGAGCACACAGCACTCCAAGCCAGGAGCTGCCTCCAAACAGAAAAGCTACCACATCAGCAGTTATATCCAAACCAAAAGAACACCAAGTAGTCTGTCAAGTCCCATTTCCCAGTCTCTCCAGATAATCTGGCTAGTGTATCAGAATGCTTAGAATTGTTCAGTACAGTTCAATTATCATTAATGACAACCGATGAGAATGAGATGATATTGTGTTGAAAGTACAAGGAAACACTGGCCTACCTGGGGTAATTTCAAAGAGATGTTTCCCTGGTTCATCAGGATTAGGTGCCAGCTCATTCACCTGATTGCCTTGCAGTAGTATCAAACCCTGTAAGGGACATAAACACCAGTGAAAGGGGAAAGGCCACAAAGACGGTAAGGAAAAGATGATAAACATAACAGACATAGCAAACTTAAGCCCCATTCTTCCACTGAGCCTGTCTCCTTTCCAAACCCACCCTTCTGAGCAAGAAAGGATTGAGATGGTCAGGCACCTGCCTCACCTGTCCTTTCTCTCACACTGGACACTTCAGGTCAAATGATCTTTCCTCTGGAATAGCAATATTCTGAGCATGCATAGGTGATTCTCCTTTGTTTCCATAACTAATTATCCCTTGCAAAAGTTTCGTCTCACCTTATATCTACTCTTTCTTCACCTTTTAATTTCTGGTTGCAGCCTGCAAACCATGAGGTGGCTGAGGTTCTATTTATAAATTTGTAATTCTGCAATTGAAGAAAATGGCCCATTTTCCAGAGATTCTTAGCACACAGAAGTTCCCAGGGAGATATTGGAAGACAGCAGCTGATTCAGGTTTGCAAGGCAATGGGACTACCTTTTAATTCAAGAGACTATAGTTTCCCCAGCAAGAAACCTGAGCCCCTTTACTTCCCAACTTCAAATGCTGCTGGAATTAAGATTCATTTTCGGCTTGAGCCCAAGAATTAACACAATGTATTCCAGTTTGGGAATTCTGCATAGCTGGTGGCATAGTATCTTCAAAGCAAACAAAATTATCTTCATCTATGGAAAAACTGAAAGAGAGATCATGGGAAGCCCTTGTCCAGTAACATAGGTGGAACAAGAATGAACATGCTATTTTGACCTCATTGTTCCTCCTTTTTTTTTTAAGGATATACACACAATCAAATAGACAAAAGGCAGTTAAGAACTGGGACTCTCAAGAGTTAAGCCATGAGGAGTGTATTCAGCAGTTCCTACTCCTGCACTGAACTGCCCTGGAATGGAAGCTGGGCCCAAACTATCTTTTTTTGCTGAGCAGAAAAAAAACCAAGTTGATTCAGTCAGCTGTTTTTATGCATATCTCTAGTAAACATGCGTAGTTACATTCTCTCCAACCAATGTAGCAACAGTCAAATTGAGACACATTGGAGTGTAACAACATTGGTAATCAAAACAAATCCCAGTTACACTTTTTATCAGCTGATTTCAACCGATAGAAGACAACCCATCATGTGACCTTTGCAATCTTCTCCATTAAATAGAGAAGCCAGTTATGTTATTTTTCATTACATCTGTTTTGAAACCAAGGAGCCAGCTTGTATTAAATGTAAATTAAGTTCTACTCTTTTCTTTGAACATAGAACATTCAAAAACTACTACAAATAAATTACCAGAACAGTAATGCTTGAGATGGAAAATACTTCAGCTAGGAAATAAGCTCTGAGTCATGGAGCTTTACAAGTTGGCATTCCAGCTCTAACAGCCCCTCCTATTAAAATGACTTGCTGCTTTGAAAGGATCTATTTGTTGCAGACTGAAAATGTCTCACAGGTACTCAAATTTGTTCTTCACAAACCAGAACTTAACCTGCCATGTCACTATAGATTCAGCAACCTGCTTCCATGTTTTGCCATCCCTCAATGGCATCAGGATATAGACTTTCATTTAGTTCCTTTTGGCAAGCCAGATCAACATGCTGTAATAGGGAATCTCTGTCATCCAGAATTCATGAAACTCTACTCCAGTTAATCACATACTGCAGGCCAGTGCAAGTTGTTGGTAGAAAGCTAGAAATGCAAGAAACCCTGAATTTGAGTATTCATGATCCATAGAACAATAAATACTATTGGATATCCAACAGATCTGCATCACCACTACAGTGTTGCTACATTAAAAAAAATAATCAGAAAATAAAAGTTCCAGAAGCAAAATTACCCTGACCACATTGTATATATGCTGAATATTCAACAGTGTGGACTACTGCTGTTCCTTCCACAGAAAATGAAGGGAAAAAAAGGAAACACTCTTACACAAGTCAGATTTTTTTATTAAGGCCTTCAGTTTAGATATCATTGGTTTTGCTTTGAGGAAATGGTGCGTTTACATTTCTACCTAAATTTTGTTTCCTTGCATTTAAAAATAAAAATTCTGTGCTTAGTGCAACAGCAAAAGATTGTGTTGGGTGTTTTGTAGCACATTTTAAAGTTCTTCATAACATATTTGACATACATTTGAGAAGCAAAGATTTGAAAGGGGAAAAAAAACCTGAAAGATGACAGCAGGGACAGCTCAAAGAGAGCCATAGTTCAGCCAAATTCCACAAGGGGCCAAAGCTAGCACTTGCTGGCTCCCCAAAGCATCCTAGAGGGGAAGAGTAATGTGTTAAAGTGAACATTATATATTTTTGTGTGCATTGTATCCACATAAAAAACTAACAGCTGCCCACTGCTGGTAGCTAGAGCAAACTGTGGTCAGGGCATGCTGAAATCAGTGAAAGATTTATTAAATACTCCTGGTTCTAGGCTACTCAGCCCAGAAATTTATTATTTGCCAGGAGATACAATAAAAAGGAAAAGGAGGGAAAACAGAAGTCAACTTTTTAAAAAAGAAAAAAAAGAAAAAAGGAATGAAAAGAGATATTAAACAGAAAGCTACATGTGCTACCCAGCAGTACCTTCCCCCATGCCCCATTTTGCAACAAGCTGTGCTGTGCAGCCCAAAACAGCATCATGCAGCCAGCCCCACTGGGTAGACATTTGCCTCCTTCCTTGCTGCAGCCCCTGCAAAAAAGTGGATGTTGTAACTTGTACAGCTGCTGTGCTGTACAAGGAAGGAGAAGGGTTGGACCTGAATGACACTCTTCTTCCTCCCTTTCTTCTACTGAAGGCATCACAGAGCATTGCCCACCAGAAAGCCAGAGCAGAGCTGCTGTGCCTGTGTGATCAACCAGGGCACGGGTAAAGGGCTGACCTAGAAAAGGATGGGGCAGATGGGCGGAGCAAGTGCCTCTCTGCAGTGTAACCTCCACCATGAGGTCCTGGCTTTTAACTAAGATCAGATCACCTGTGGAACAGGAATTTCTAAAAGCATCAAGTCTCCCCATCCACATAACTCTGACTCCTTGTCTAAAAGGGACAAAAGACTTTTGATGTTAGCATTCCTGGAAAATTAAAGTGATACCATTAATTATCGCCACAGCTAAACTGTCTTCTCCTGACAAAGCAAAGAGCAAGTTGCCCAAGAAAATCTCTCAAGCAAATCAAAGCCTTGTACACAATGCAACTCATGAGATTAATGGAAAGTAGAGGTAGCGTCATAGAATATTACGTCAGCCAGGAATAAGAACCAAACAGTGTTTAAGTGAAAACAGCATGATTTTTCAAAGACAGGATCCTGAATCTTGTCTTTACCCAAAGCTTAGTATGTTTTGGCAGGGAGCTCTCACAAATTTTGGCTTGAGCAGGAAAACTACTTTTTCTCAGTCTGGTTTCTGTCAGGTAGTTCTCTGAAACAAAAATGTTTTAATGAGATGTCGTGACAGGTCCATACTCCCTCCTCATCTCTTCTTGATACTGAACGCACAAGTTTTAAAGTAGTTTCATAGCATTCTCCTAGGGACATCATATTCAAGAGATAAAATGAACAAAACTGTTAAACATAAGTATCTGCTTGACTTACCACAGAAGGAAGTGAGGGAAGAAAAAGAAGTAACTCCTATGTCAATCTAAGGCTGAAGCACACAGGTAAGGGCATGTGAATAGGTGGGAGGGTCATGATTCTTTGTTTTGTCTTTTAAAAAAAAAATCTTCTTTATGAAGAATAGAACCTAAAGTTTTAAAGCTTTTAGGAGTATATGGAACATCCCTAGGGAAATGGTGAAAAGGCTACACAAGCAGAAAAAAAAATAATATTTAAGTTGCACAACTGAAACCAGAAAGGATTTCAGAATAGCCTAAGACAAGAATGCCAAGAACCCACAAGAAAGCACCCTGAAAAACACAAAGTTGGGAAAAAACCCACAAACCAACAAACAAAAATAACAAAACCTCTTAAGGTCACTTTCTTGGTTTATGTTTGGTGTTTATGCATTCTGGGCTATAAATTTATATTTTCAGGTTATTACCTTATTAACACAAGCTAGAAATGTACATATAGCAATAAAAACTAATACAACATCAGTTGATTACAGCTGATCAGCCTTTCAGAGCTTCAGGTATCATTTGAAACCTAGCAATAGTTGTTTGCTGTCAGAAGATGTAATCCTCTTAAATGTTAACAGCTGCTTTCCTTTGAGGACCAATTTATGTTTTGTAGAAAGAAAAGTTGTTAGAGACAGTAACTCACTCACTTTTCCTTTAAGGTACAGTCCTCTCTTAAGAGGCCCTCTATGCGAAACTAGCCAGTTTCAAGCAGTAGAGCCTACAAGCTAGCACAAAATAAAAGTTAGGCCTTCTTTATCCAAAGGCATAAAGCAAGCGTAAATCCCCATTTGAAACTCTGATTCAAGCCCTGTGTTATTTCAGAAAAAGGCACGCTTTTGCGGAGGGTTCTTTCCCTCAGCCTGTATTAGTAAGCTTGGCAAATAGATATAACCAGGTCATATAGTTTAGGCAAAACCCAGTGATACACATGCCAGCTTTTTGCTGTTTTATAGCATGGAATTGTGAAGATGTACAGCAGTATATACACACCAGGAGATTCAGAGTGTATTTACACTGAAAAGCAGGAGTAGTTCACAGAAAAGTGCTGTCAAACTAAAGAGTTTCAGAAAGCCTACCTTTCTGCAGTAAACAAACTCAGTGATGAAGTCAAAGTGTTAAACCAAAATCTCATGCTGCAGTGTATTTTAGAAGTTGTAATTTGATTGCCTCAGGTCACCCTTCTTCAACAAAACTAAGCAAATGGACTTTCTCCATGCTTGATGCACCATATGGTGCCACTTCACCTGCCTCCCTTCGGCGAGACACACTTTTCGTACATGATGGTGATGTTTGCTCTAGAAGAGATTACAGAGGCATAATTGCTTGAATGAAAACACTCTAAACCAAAGCATTTTCCAGACAAAATACACTTCCTTTTTGATCCTTTTCAGACCACCTTAGATTTTGTATATTCTGTAGTAAGTTTTCACTCAAGTGACTTATTTCTTATTCTCCTTTTAAACACCGTTGATGAAATGGAGGAGAAGAGGAAGATCAGTATGTAGCTGAGCTCATTTAAAAAACAGAAAAACAACTACATGGGACAGTGGAAGGAATTCAGGACTTCCTGCAGCCATAGTGGCAATGGGGACTGCACACCAGTATAGCTACTTTGTCCTTACCAGTGTGCACCTCCTTCAGCTGGGCAATGAAGTTCCAGCAAGTTGAGCTGGTACCATAACAACTGGAAGAAGGGTGAGAAAATAAGAGAACTACAATGATTTTTCAGAAAGGAAATTTGAGGTATTCTCACTCTACCTATGAAAATCAAGAAAAATCTGCAACCTAGGCCCATCCCTGGAACGTACTTTTAGGTCATAGGTGTATATATAGCAAAGATCTTCAGATCAGCTTCTTGTGCATTTCTCTCTGCACATATCAGCAAATTGTGCTGACATCTTCTATCTTATATAACCGCTCCTTTTAGGAGATGAAACACCTCTCCAGAGGGTAACAGAGTAGCTAGCTCACAGCTGTCCAGTCTGCCTGGCACACTATAGAGAACTCTAAATAAAGAGCTGAAAAGGTAGAAAAAAAATACCAATTCATCTTAGCAGGGAGGGTGTATCACTTCTGACAGTTGCTGTCACTGGTAGAAAGACATTACTGAACTTAAACAGATTGATGTGTCCTTGTCCAGCAGCCACTCAGACTGCATTAGCAATCTTGCTTGGGAAGTAAATTAATGATGGATTAAATCAGTTTAAATTCCCTGAGGTCTAGCTCAATATATGCCAAAGCATGCCCCAGATATAAACTTCAACTCATGACTAAGTTATTCCTCTCTTCCTCAGGCTTTGGGAGCCTGAGATGGCTGAATAGCTCAAGGAGCAGGTAATGCGTTACAGACCTTTCAGGAGGTTCAAATCCTATTTTTGATGATAGCATCACCTTGCGCCCTTTTGAGGCCTTGGTGCTTTAAGGGAGAATCTTAAGAGGACGAGTGTTCCTACCTTAAAGGTATTACTGTAGTCCTCCCCAACAAGACCAATGGAGAAGTCCTGCCCTGTACCAGGCTCTGTGGAGTGAGGGTTTGATAAAGAAAAGCTGTGATAGAGGAAATATGAGTGGGAAGCTTCCTTTTCTTGTGGAGTTCCTCAACAAACGCAGTTGGTGGATCATCCTAATTCTCATACCATTACCTTTAAGACAGGACTTTAGCCACTGTTACAAATGGTTACAAGATGGGACCAGGGGAATAGTGGGGCTCAAATGTGCCCTCAGGTATGCATTTCTAAATCCCTGTCCAAGCAAGGTGATTCCATGAACATCTTTATTTTTAGCTGAATATGGAACAAAATTTCTACAACAGCTTTATACCAATGAATTATCTCTGACTGTGAATTCTAAAGATCAAATAGCCCAAGCTAACCCAAGATTATGACCTAGATTTATGTAAATCCATTCCAATTTAAGCTTAAAACTACAGATTGTGGACTAGTCTATGTGACAACATTTCCACCCTTACGTGGTGCGTTTTTGCGAGAGTTTAGAATGAAGTCCACACACATACAGCTTTGAGCTTGAGAGTCATTTGTTTTCTAAGTATAGTCAAAATATTTCTGTAGAAAAGTGTGCTTGTGAAAGAGTACACACAAACTCTCTATAACCCACTTTTCAAAACTAGATATGCAGCTTACATTAAGAAACTCTCTACAATGGGACACTGCTAGTCAGAAGTATGTACACAGCTATGCAGAATTGTTTGGTATGCAACTTCTGGACAGCTGTGTTTTTGCAAACCATGCTAATGAGCAAGTTTGTGGTTTCTGGATCAGTAGATGCTGCAGCTCCAGCTTGCTTCCCTTGCCTGAAACTGGACCTAGATGACAACAAGAAGGTTAACTAGGAAGAGATAAGACTAAAAGCTGTTCTGCAAAAAGATTTGCTCTATACAGCATTACTTCTATGATCAAAAAAAAAAAAAAAAAAGCACAGGGGAGCTGGAGAAGAGAAGGCTTAGCTTTAGTGTCAGTGAAAGAAATGGAAGTCAAATTCCCTCCTATTTACAGCAGGCTAAGGATAGACTCCATGGTTCAACTGATAAGTCAATTGTTATTACAGATCTTCAAGTCTCAGGCCAGGAACAGAGAGCAAAATGACAAAGGAAGCTTTCCTAAGTGTTTGTGAAGAACTTTGCAAGAACTACACAAGCTTCATGAACTTGTAGAAGAGCTCCCTTACCTCTGTTGTTCATCATCTTGACACTCAATAATAGTTGTGTCAATAGTAGACAAAAAAGGTGACTTGCTAGCTCAGGATGCCAGTAGACATTCCCTGCATCAGCTATACTAAGATACTTCTCTGCAACCCCAAGGGCTAAAAAGCCAACCCTATCACTTCAGGCACAGCAAACGACCCTTTCCAGAGACTCGTTCTCAAAATGGCACTTGGGATCACAAGGTGGAGCTACCATGCCACAGGACATGCCCAACTACAAGTTTGATGCATTATGTCAATCTAACAACTAAGTTGTGTCACAATTCTTCATTTTTTTGGAAAAATAATGGAAATTTTCTTACGGTGCTGGAACTAAATTTTTTGGGGGGGGCAACATTTTGTGAACACCAGCCATTAAAAACTTGTATGATCAGCACTGGGAAATGTACAGAAGACTTCCAAATCTGAATACATGTTAGAAACCTATAAACCAAGGCTATAACAAATTTCTGTATTTTTCAGTCAATTTATACCTACAAATCACACTGAAACAGAAGGTTACAGGAACACCTACAGGTATGACTAACAGCAAGAGTCCAGTCTGCATATTGCTGATGGAATAGATGGAACAATGAAGTCTGGTTATTTCAAAGATTTTCCAGGTATTTGCTGTCTGTTTCAAGTAGTGGGGAAAAAAAAACCCAACAAAAAACAACAACAAAAAACCCACAACACAAAAAACCCCTACCAAACCAAAACTAAATCCTCTTCACTAGCAGCTAATAATCTCTACAATGACTTGAAGGAGGATGAAATTCCAGTCTGTTTCATATGTAAGTGCAGTTTTGCTCTTTCACCTTGCAAAGTGCACCCTAGATTAGAAAGAGAAAACAGAGAGCCACTAGGTGGGTTTTACTAACAGGAAACGCTCAGAAAACTTGTGGATAGTCTGAAAGGACAGAGATATGCAGGCTCATGCAGACCCCTTGCAGAAGAGGGAGAAATGTCAAAATGTCCTACTATTACCAGGTATTATCTATGAGTTAGTTAATTCACATTGCCAACCTTAATGAGTAGTCTCCTGGTATCCAGTGTAATGAATAAAAATATTCACCAAGTTTGCATGTTATGACCCCACTTCATATTAAACATGTAGCTGCCCTGCTACTCTCACTTCCTCTTCTGGGTGTCCCATTATAAAGTCTATTATGTGGAGATCACATTGCTGCTACCTCTGTTCATTGACTAGAACAGTCAGCTCTAATCTTCTAGCAGGCTCTCCAGGAAGTGCTGCAGAACAGAGTGTAAGGGCTCAGTTCTCGTTCCCTACCTAGTGAAAAGGTAATACTATGGAAGGACAAATGTACAAGGGTACTTAGCAGAGGTCATACTGAGTGGTTTATCTAGAATGGTTGAGAGTTTTAAAATTATGTAAAAACAAGTCAACAGAACAGGATTAACTTTCAGCACCCTTCCCTCCCAATCCTATTGTTCTACATTTTGACTTTGAGGTTCACTGAAATTAGAAGATGCGTTGAAGGTATTCCAGAGATAACAGGAAAACACTGGAAAGGCAACATGGCAAAATTGCAGTTGCATCACAACTTATTCCAAAATGGTACCGAAAAGTATCATATACAGTATCATCTTTAGAGTCCAGTGGCCAGAACACATTCTAGAAAATTCTGCTGTTTTCTGCAACAATTCAAGCCCACTAGAGATGCACTAAAGCCTTTTATCATACCAAGTCAATACTGAAAGAAAGGTTAATGAATTAGCTACAGAGTGGCCTCTGTTCCCCTAGAAATTGGGGAGGGGCATATACTACCTCCTACCCTGGGAATAGAAAGAAACCCAAAGCTACTTTAAAACCCACGCATATATTGACAGAGTAAGTAGGAGCATCAAAAGCTCTTTGCAGGTCAGTCCTCCTTCCCCCCATTCCTCATGGGGGCACCTGAGAAAATACTCAAGAAAAGCATTGGCTGCAAGTTCACCTTCTAACCTTTGACACAGAAGTCAGTCTGATGGAGTGAACTGTGCAACTGCAACTATGTCATATGGCACACAAGCATACACGCCTTCAACAGTACTTGATCCATTCAGACCACAGAATAACATCTCTTCACGCCAGTAAGCCTATGCCATTCTCCTGTCATTAGATTACAGCTCTATCTTTTCAGAATTATTTTCCAGAGAGGAATATCTACAATTTTCTCTAAGCATCTAGAAGCACAGGTTTTCATAAAAATAGGCAATGCAACATCCATAAACAAGATGATGTTGTTTAAGGTTTCTCTCTTGAAACGTTATGGCATAAATCTCATTTAACTTTGTCAGATAAACAATAAGAATATGACCCTCTTCCAGAGTACGTATAAATAATCAAGTAGGCAGAAGATCAATGGGAGTTTCAGTGAAGCTATTGATTTAGTTTTTGCACACAAGCTTGCAGGCCATACTTAATATTTAAAACAGAAAGATATAAAAGAAGCATGAGTATCTTTAGAACTGAAGGAAACTGGGGGTTAATACCAACTGATGAAAACCTCTACATGGCCTGTAACAAAATATTTCCCAGGGTCACAGCGGTCTTCCTAAGCCATGTGGGCATGCCTGTACCAATGTCCCTTCATTCCAGAGAATCCCAAGCAATAGTTATCTCCAGGTTCTAAAAGTTCATCTCAGCTGTGGGATGCATGCAGTCCTAGCTGAAGTCAGTGAATCCTAGTTTGCAACTGTTACAAGAATAATCAGGACATGGTCCTGTACTACCCCATACAAAATGGCTTCCCCCAGTAATAAATATACAGCAACCCTGTCCACAAAAAGGGACAGGGTTAAAGCAACTCTTTCCAACATTCCTCATGACTACCTCAGGCAGCCCTTCTTCATCAGGCAGCCCTTCTTCACGTTCACTAACACAGTTCAGAAGTGTCCAGCTCTTCCTATGCATTGTATAGGAAAATAAGGTGCTTGTCTTAAAAGTGCAAAATCCAGAAGTTGCTTGTAGGGTCCTGAGCAACAACAGGTTATATCATCGAGTTCAAGCCTCTCTAGCCTCTACATGGCAAACTATCCATAATGATGGATCAAATCCCTGACTAAGTAAGTGTAAGTTATAAGATGCAGCCAACATCCTCATGCATCTACCATGCAAATGTCATGCTCACAGGGGAAAATTCATTTCCATTCTCACTCTACAATGAAATTTATGTGCAACAGTTAAGCACGCAGCTGTATCAAGCAGTTTAATAACAGGCTATAATGACTGTGTGGATGGTGATGGTATTACACAGGCTGTCTGTCACTCTGTAATGCCTATACTGACTCATCAGGAGGCAGCAGTACAGGGACATTGTCTGGTTTATTCAATTATGTTCCCTCTGTTCAATTACTGTGGTTAGAGGCCTGACAGTCAAAACAATGACTACATGAAATATGCTGCCTAATATACTACAGCAAATAGGAAAGCTCTTAGCTCAAATGCTGCAAGAATATTTTACAGGCATACTGACGAACTTTAAGAAATTCTTCATCTCAGCTGTAAACCTTACCCCATCCTGTAGTACAACACACCTCCCCACTAAGTGCTGTAGATATAGAAGGGTGAGAGAAACAGAAAATCCTCCTGAATTTAGTGCAGAGTCCAGACTGACAATTGCAATATCCTCAGCTCTGCATTTACTCTAGGTGCAGTAGCACTGTCTTCTCATTATAACCTGTTTTAGAGAACCACATTTGATTGTAAGAAATTGGTGCTAGACCAGCAACACACACACACAAAAGGCATGTGAACCAGGAAGAAATTAGTCAAAAATTCCATTAATTAACACTTGGCTTGACAGACATGCTTGTGCAATTTTCACTTTATTAAAAACTGTTAAAAATATTAGCTACCAAAAAGTTGCAAGTTAAACATGTCATGTGCCCATGAAAGTGTTGCACGGTGACTGTCTATTACCCTTTATCACCACACTATCCTACAGCTACTCAGCATATAGTTAATGAGAATCTCCTAAGTCTTTTGCAAGAATAAGTGTGCTTCAGAAAGCTTTCTTGAATACATCGGCTATCTCATGGACAAACTGATACAGCTGATCTAAACTTACTATTTTAAGTAGCCCCACTGTGTTTCAATTTATTCAATTATCATTTAGTGGTTGTTATTAAATTATCTAACCACTAGCTGATGAATTCTCTCTTTGCTAACTCATAAACATTCTGATCCTATCCCCTTCCTCTGTCCATTTTCTTTCTACTGTCTACTTTGGGACAGGTCTATGATACTGTCCAAAATATATTGCACAGTAGGACTTAACCAGTCGTTTCCACCAGCAGGAGTGTTCTTTTTCATTCATGCTCCATAAAGTCTATGGTTTGATAAAGGCAAACTTCAGACAGTTTAATATATTCCCCATTGTAGAAGGTCACATTGTTCCCCAGTCTGCTAAATCAGTTTTCGCTGTCAGACACACACAGCACAAAGCCTTGTGTAAATTCTTTCTCCTCAAAATTTGCATAGAAAAGCAGTAACTCCCAGGTGTATAGCAAACACACTAAAACACATATTGCAGTCCATTTTCAAGTCCTGTATGCTGGCATATAACAAAACCTACATATTCTACCCACACAAGCTAGCCCTAAGCAGCTGGCTTACCTCTCTGCTTCACAATGGATTGTTTGGAAGATAATGACCCCTAGCTTGGAAGATAATGAGCTCTAGCCGACTAAGCAAGGTTTTTCACTCCTGCCTCAGTAATCTGGAACTCCATAGCTCTTCCTGTCAAACTCCAGCCTCACAGATGATCATACCAAGATTTGGAGGTCAACATGCCCTAGTGGGTAACTAAACACCTTCTAACCCTCTACCAAGCTCTACTACTTGCCTGCGTGGTAGCTAAGTCTCCCTGCAATGTCTCTTGCCTTTGAACCTCCTTAAGTATATATGGTTTTGGTTAGGATAGAGAGCAACTGAAATGAGCTATCAATCAGAGCAGTGACTGTGACCCACACAGAAGTCACAACCAATACACCCTACATTTCTCAAAGTAGTTATACCTGAGGTTTAGTTTCCTCTTCATCCTTATAATAGAAGAGCTGGTCTCCACGCAGCACAAACCATCGCTGCTGCCAGTTCTTCATAATGCTTCTTTGTTTCTTTAGCCAGCCACACTTCAGCACACGTTCTTGAGGGTTTGGAGAAGAAGGTCTGGAGGGAGGCCCAATCTGCTCACCCATCACCAAACTCTTTGACCGGGCTGAAAAAGCAATTACAGAATAAATGAAACAAAGAAATAAAGATAAGAACATACACAGAGGCTAAATAACTGTTCCATAGTTTCTTCTCAGATATGGACAGACCATTACATGCACGCTCCCTTTTCAAGTAGGTACTTGTTTTTCAGAGTGTACATTCAAGTTCATGATAGTAAAACAAGACAAACATTAACTTTCAGGTACTGCTCACTCTAGCAACCTTCTAGGTGACACAATACCTCCACCAAGGCTCCACTGCTCATACTACCTTTCTTTGTGGCAAGTCATTACTTCCTTTCAGCTATACATGGGAATAATCATATTGCTCTCTCCTAAAGGGATATTTACCCAGTGGTGAGGGGTGACAGAAAAGAAAGAAGGAGAGAGTATAAGAAAATATTCTCACTCCACAAAGTATCACTACTGGGGTGATTAGCCAGTGAAACCAGCTACCACAGGAAAAAAAGGAAAAAAACAAAAAAAAGATTCAGAATTGAGAAAAACTCAAAAAGGGCACATATAGATAACATAGCTATCCAGAACAATTAAAGTCATTTCACTCTTCAGGGCTTTCTGATATTGAAGTAGAAACACACAATGGAAATTAAAAAGACAAAATAAAGAAAAAAACACACGTAAATCTCAGGAAAAGCTTCAGAAGAAGAAAAGTCTACTGCCCTTTCCTCCTCCTCCTCCTCACACATGCCTGCAGTAAGAGTAATGAAGCTTGGGGCATTTAAAGCTAGTCTGGAGTAGCAGATAATGATTATATATTGCTGGCAGCAAATCAGTCCTCTAGAATAAACAGGGTAGATGACTTCATAGGTCTTTTCCACCTCTTATTCCTTTGGATTTATGAAATATATTGTAACAACAGTTATTTAATATCTCATGCCATTTTCCTTCATTAGTGCTAACATGATCCTGTTCCTTCTCATTTTCTACATTCTGTTAACTTAGAGCACAATTTGCAATTGCCCACTTGAAACAGAGCTACAGTTAACAGGCCAGTACCAGTAAATCTACATCACTGATGTCTTACATTATCACTGTAAACCGCTGCAGCTAAAAAACAGGCAAGCTTCTTATTCAGGTATCCCTCATACCTGACAGCTAATTCAGCCTGTCACAACAAAGGGCAATCCCCTGCCTCTCAAAGAATCATCTACTTTTGCCTCTTTCAGGTTCATACAATTAAAACATGTGGTCTTGATGTTACCATTTGACTCTGATTTCTGCCCATAGTGCCTCACAGTGATGGAACCAACAACAGACATCAAAGAAAGAATAATGAAGTGGAGGTGATAGTTGGGGAATAAATAATAAAATAATAATTAAAAAAACCCCAAACTCAATCACAATAGCAACATTAAACTTGATTCTTCTCTTCCGTAAAGCAAACTGCAATAAAAGGAGAGACAGATAAGGGACTGAGGTCAGATCTTTGGAGAGCCTCCTCTGTTTGATCCAGTGAGGAAAATCACATTGGTGTCTGAGATAAAAATCTACTTTGAGCTTCCCCATCACCTGGCAGTCAGGCCATCATGTTCTGCTTCTTTAAGAAATATAAAACCAGCACTTTTGCATGCTAAACACTTTGGTCAGCAGAGGGCAGATCTGAATGGTACCACAGCATCCACTACCAAAAAGTCCCAGTGACAGCAATCTCTACTTCTATAGCATCATACACTTTCCTCCCCTACCTTGGCTTAAAAATCTGCTTACCTCTCCTGTAATCATCCAGTAGGCACTCAGTCTGGCCTTTGACAACTTCCCAATTTATAGGCAGAAGATGGAATCACTTTATTTGTCTTAAATTTCAGATAGTGGAAGTCCTGTCTGATAGGCAGAAGGAATTTTTTTTTTTTCCTCCATTTCTCTGAACTGCTAAGGTAATTTCTGCTACTATCAAAAGAAATGTGAATAATCAATTTTGTCTTGTGACTCAATCAAGAGAAATTCAGTTTCAACCTATAACTATTTCCTGCTGTAAGAAATTGTTGGGGTTTTTTAGTTTCACTTTAAAATTGAATTAAAAAGTTAAAATGTAAGTGCTGACACAGTATCATAGCTTTTTCAGAATTCCACCTTCCCTATTTTTGGCTAAAATACCTTGCTGAATTTAATGTGCGCTGATACACAGCATTAGTCAAGTTTGCTTGTAAACTTCAGATTTTTTCCTCAACCCTGATTACTTGTTTTACATAGCCAAAACAATGGAGAAAAAAAAAAAAAGTCTTAATGCAGAATTTACTTAAAATCGGGCTCTGATGCATCCAAGCATATTCTTCAAGCTTACTCACTGTAGTCTGAGCTCCAACAGAGAGGCATCTTCGTTCCAGCAAAATACATAAAGAAAGGCTTTTCACTACGAAGCTAAAATGCTTATGCCTTAATACATCCCTTTCTGGTGACACAGTGCCCTCTAGCAGATGATTACAAAAAATATCAGGACAACTTCGCCTTCCCCCTCCCTGAGAAACAGAGGATCCTATTTCATATGCATGTAGTAAGAAAATAGACTTTTCACATTTAAATCTCTATTGTAGAGGCTCATAAGAATTTAGTTGAAGAAATCGCCTCTGCCTCTTCTCAGGCCACATTTTACAATAAGGACCAAACTGTAATCTGGTTTAGACTGTTCCAGATTCCTTTCCACATTCATGTTACAACATACATCATTCAAGAACAAATATCCCAAGAATTTGTTTGAAATGGGACTATAATGTTTCTTAGGCAACATCTTGGCTATTAACCTAACCAATTAGTCTAATAATACCAAAACCCCTGCTTCAGTAAGCACCTCAGTCATCTCCATACTGAAGCACCTCAGCACTTTCCAGATTAAACATGCAACTCCCAGCGGTTTCCAGTTTTCCTGGCTTGCATATAGTTATAAAAACTATCTCCTCCTTCACTCCTCCCCCTAAAAATAAATTAGATTTATTTAACTGGAAACCAACTACCTTTATTTTAGCATATATATTGACACAGACCTCAAAACAAACCAAAAACAACCCACACATCCAGCTTTGGAATAACCCAAAGTATGTTACTTCATATTTCCCCTCACATACCTTTTGGTGTTAGTTGTACAGCCCTAGCTAATAATAATTTATTATAGTGAAGAGTTAAGACCTTCATGATTGGTTGCTGGAAGATATATACTTCATATTTTTAATTTAAGCAGCACCATGTCTCAGTCGATTGTTGCTATGGTTGTTGATTCTTCATGCTGTCTTAGCTTTCCATTTCCTTAGAGTTTCTAGTTGTGACTGTAGCAGTTAATTTCATTAAGAAAATACTTAGCAACCTCAATTGTAAGTCAACTACATGGATCAGATAGAAATTTTTAGGAGGAATTATTCATGGCTATTAATGGCATTGACGTTTATGTTGCATGCTTCTCCAAATACAGTATTTGCATAGAGTTCAGAAGAAAGCTTTCATAGATGAGCAGAGCCTGCCCTTAAAGCAGAAGGTATCTCATACTACTGGGATCAAAATATCTGCTTTGATAATCTGATCCAGTACCTCAAGCCTGTGGTTCTTAATGGTAGATATATATTCTTAGTGCTCTTCTATTTAATAAAATTATGGAATCAGCAGAGCATAAGGAAGAAAACAAATCAATTTATCAGACACACAACAACTCAGTGAATACTTTACATGCTCTAACATTCTGATCCAGTAATGCCTTTTCAATAATACCACATAGTTTTATTTTGCTCTTCACATTTTCATTAATTGATTATTGATTCAGCCATACACATTAAGTCCTAAACCGAAATCAATGCAGAAACGATTCAAGCTTTCCTTGGAAAAAGGGTTAGGATTCATGTGCACAACACAGTAGTCCTGAAATGCCAATTACAGGCAGAAGTAGGGGAAACAAGACAATTACAGCACAGGAAGATTACAATAGACCAGGCAGATCCGTATCCTTGCTGCCCCATAGGTGGCACTAACAATGAGCCAAGCCTGGTTTTGGGGATGACAAATCATCATAAGGCAAGAATCAGAATTGCAGACCTTGAAAATACTCGTGACTGGAAGTGACACTGGCATACGGAAGTTCTCATATCTAGCTGAAGGTGGGAGGATGAATATGAGCAAAGGCAGTGGGGTGACAATCAACGCCAGCTATGGAAATGCCTGGGCTGCAATAAACAAGCTCCCCATTCAATACCCCACACTTGGTTGCCATGTCTTTAATAGTAAACTCAAAGATTATCCTGAGGAGTGGATGGACCAAACTGGATGGAGCCATACTGCCATTGCTTACAGAGATAGCAATCTCCCCATCTCAACTGTCTAAAGCTACTCTTTCTCCGTTTCTCCTCCTTGACCCATAAACAGAGCCCCACACACTTCTGCAAGAGTATCCCTGCAACTCAGACCTGCCTCCAAGCAACATACACATTCCTGTTTTCTCATCACATCTATTTTCTACCCTAAGCATACACATAACAAGAGAGACAACGTCTTCCCTTCCCTGTGTATACCATTGCCCCTTCTTGAACTCAGTCCTGCCTGCCAACATTAGACTATCTGTTCTCTTCTTCTCTGCTGCTCACAGCTCTGAACACCACTACAGATTTGAGCAATCAATAAGAACCTACTTAAATCAGGGACATGGAAATCAATCAAGTCAACACAATTCAATATCAATTAGTTGTAATCTTTTGAAATTTCATAGGCAGTTAGCTTAAATCAATATAGTCATTACAACTGATTCTGGCTGACAAACTGTCTTACAATGAAGGCACTTCACTCGTGTTTCTTCAGTCTAGTGACATAGTGACACTAAGTATTATTTCTGATACAGTCTTGGTTTACAGGATGAGCCATAAAGGAAAGCAGTTTCACATACTATAAACAATATTCTCTGTTTTATTTAATTCAGACTTTGCCTCAAAACTGGGTGCACTGAAAACACAAATCATATGCCTTAGAGATACTGCATTTCCTTTCACCAAATTGTAGGAAATAAAATACTCTGTTTAGATTTGTTTTCTGTGTCCATTACGCATCTGTATTTGCATTTGGATTTGATTGCTAAGATACCACAGCCAGTGACCACAAATGAAACCAAGACACTTCCTCAACACAAACTGAGAATTTATCATGTTGAAACACAATAAGCAAAAGAATTAAAGGCAAAACTTTTGAAATGCTTGGTGATGAGACACATTCAGGCAACTAGAAGGATATCAGTTACAAGCAAGTGGCAATGGCTGAGTTCCCTCAAGCCTAATAGAATAGCAATCTGTACAAAACAAAACGGTGCTACACAGCCATGTACCTGCTCCCATTTCGTGACCTGAAGGACACTTACCACATTCAAAAACACTACCATAAGAGCAGGTCATGCTCCATTACTTCTCTTCAATAAAACTACAACTGTCTATTCAGAACATTTAATAGACCAAGATGATGTGCTGTGTTCTATTATGGGTCCAGAAACCCCTATTTTTTTTCCAAGAGAAACCATACACATCTTACAGAACTGCTTTCAGTGTAACTTTACTGTTCAACCGAAGGAAAAGCAGGGAGACAATTACCTTTACATATGTTTGTCTAGTAATCTGTATTTTCTGTAATGATTGGGATACCAGACTGCACTTATGAAAGCAGGTAGGCTTGCCAAGAAAATATTCTGACAGTCTGAAGGAAGGATCTGTTTGTACAAATATTTACTTGATATTATTAAGTTCCTGCAAGAACAACTGCATTCCCGAAGGCTACTTCATAAATCTGAAATCCAGCATAAACTAGTATAATTTCACTCTCAGACTAGGGATGACAAATGGCTACATATACAGGGTAAAATATCTTTCAGTCCTTACCTGAAGGGCAGAAACTTCAGTCATAGATATTTACCTTTATGTAAGACGCATTATTTTTAAGAACAAACCCTAAACTCTACCAAACAAAAAAAAAAACCCCATTCCAACCACGCAGACAGCCTTTTGAGCAAAAAGAGCAGAGAGATGGATGAAGGAAGATCCGAATAGCAAGGACATGACTAAAAACCCCATGTTTCAGCTACAGAACACAGCTATTGCCAAAGAGTTAGAGCCAGCCTGAAGCACTCTGACAAGAAATAAACTATACACTGCAGCAGAAAATGCAGCAGGATCCCTAAAAAGGAGCCCAGATGGATTGGGAAACTAGACTTGTTAATGAAGGAGCATCCTGTCTTCAGAACACAGGTTCATCTCCCTCTCAGAACTCCTAAGACCAAAAGCTGAGGATTCTGCTTTCAAGATGTTTGCCCTTTTATAAAGGCTGTTAACTCTTATCTTTTTCCCGCTGCCAGCTTTTTCACTGGCAAAAGGGAAAGAAAAGGGAACTACACATGCACCAAGGAGTTCTGAAGAATAAAACTAGACTGCATAAATTCTCCATACCAGCATGTTTTAAGGGTGGGCACGCTGTCAGTACCTGGCAGAACAGGAGGCAAGACTTCCTGCTAGCTAGCAGGTTAACACACCCACACAGCACTGCTGTACTACATGTAACTGCTGGCACTGAAAGCTGTGTAACCCTGCCATGCCATAAGCTCAGGCACAGCAACACACATTTGAAGTTGCCTATACCCTTTCTCAAGTCATCAGAGCTGGCTCACATCTTCGCATCAATCATTTCCTTCATAGAACAAATAGAAAAACTATGCCTGTTTTCCACCTACAGTGCAGCATTTACAGAACACGGTCAGAACCAAGAGGCAAAGACCCACTAGATTGAGGGCAGTTGCTTCCTGACTGGCATGAAGAAATTAATCTAGGCCTTCTTTGTAGTGTTCAAGATAACAGGCATGACCTTTTACCACCTTACAAATGGTATAGTCAGCTCTGTATAAGGCATGTTCTAAATCAGAAAAATAATTTTATACTCCAGTGACCTGTGCAATGTGACCATAAGAGCCACTTTATTGATCAGAGTTACTTTGGAAAAGTATGCAGGTAGTGCACCTGAACAAGGCAGTGGGGAGAATGAGGCTGAAGGAAGATAAAAATCAGCTTCAATCTTAGTTGTCTTTTAGAATGACACAAAGGTTCAAGGCTTCCATGAAATATGCTAACAGATGACCTGGTAATGTCTTTATTGCATCAAAGAACAAGCATACAGTAGCACATACTGATATGCAAGGTCTTTCCACAAGTCAAAGAAAACTCATGTCTATTTGATAATTATTGCAACCCACCCCACACAATGCAAAAAAACCTGACACAGTCATTGGGATAATTTAGCCCTTTACTCCTGAAGAACAATTTACATTCATCTTCAAACTACTGTTACAAACTTATGGCATCTTGGACTCCAAAACAGGTAAGGACTTTGGCAATCCATTACTGCTATCATATAGGTAAAGGGGCACTGCTGTGTTGGTTGATATTTCACTCCGCTCTGAGACCTCATTGACCTCTGGAGACCTTTGACTTACTGCACAAAGAAGTCCCAAACTTATTTTACTGTCACTAGCAGGAAGAAGGCTAGCAGGTCTCAACTCCACAGAATAGTCATTTCTATTTTCAAAAGGATTTGAATTACTGCCCCAGGTTGTGGGGATATGTGGAGGTTTTGGCATCTGTAAATGAATAAACCTTAAATTCCACAGGTAACCTGCCACCAGCTGTTCACAAGAGTGCCCTACAAATACACAAAGCCATGCCAGTCTTATCAAACCACTAGCATTAGATCATGGATAAGTGCCAAGATAGAAGGGTGATGGCTTGATTCTCTCTGCTACAACAAACTGACCTACTGATTTACCACCTGGGAAAGTGAAATTCTTCATTCTAAAAAACACAATGAATTGTGGGAAATCACTGAGAACTATCAGTACTCAGAGGAAGTAGGCTGCATCTTCTATGCAGAACTGGGAAATTTGGCTAGGCCTATATTACTAAGTAGTACAGCATGCTAGGCGTAGGGTAGAACAAATATGAAGGAACAGCTGTTACCACAGACTCACCATCTACACAACACTTTATTCGGGCATTTTATTTGGATTGACCATGGAAGCATAGTGCACATGGAGCTCGTCTTCATTCAGAAGTAATCCAAGACTATGCTAAAACACCAACCAAATCATGGTAGGTAGGAAAGGTCAGGAGATCTGCTTCAAAAGCATACCATTGAGCCAAACCAAAATGGATGCTTATGTAGACAGCCCAAACTACTCCTGATGAAGGCAGTGGACAGGATTCAATTAGGCTAAGGACAGAGGCACACTCTTGGTAGAACTGACAGTAGATAGTGATGCTTTTAGATAGTATAATAGTAGGGACTAATAATTATAATTACTTTTTTCATTGAAGAGTTTAAGTCTTAGCTGTTCCCATCTCTAGTTTTACTGCTCCCAGTGCATCTGAAGCAGCAGCATGGCTGCATCTATACAGTGTGAATAAAAACGCATACAGAACAGGTAAGAGAAACTATTACGAAAAAGTCTGTGATAGGACAAGGAATAAAGATATAATCCATTTAGCACCCTAACTACTGGCTCTTTATTTCTCAATAGATGCTACCACACTGAGGGGTGCAATGCTTATGCTGCCTTTCAGTATCTGCCACTTTCCTACAGCAAAAAACCCCAAACTCATACAGCAGTATGAGTTAGCTTCTCTACGATAGAGTGCACAAAACACATTAGAGCACTACCATGCAAATTTGCTTTCATCATGCTCCCAACTTTTTCTTTACTAAGTGGCTTCCTCTCCCTCCTAGAAACAGGAGGATGAAGTAGATTTGCTTAGCTTGCTGCAGGTCATATTTTAAGCATGCCATTTAGCAGAGATTTCTCCAAGCCAATGAATATAAACACCAAAGGCAAGGAACAATGAGGTAATACCCCATACTCCTAAGGCAAGGTTAGAGAGCTACAAGCTCCTGCCATGAATTGAACACTAGTCACTCAAGTAATGCTCACATGCTTCATTTATTTGATAAAGTACTGAAAGAGACACATAGAAGCTGGAGGGCCATTCCATTATAGGTTTATGCTCATCTACACCAATATACAGCAGGCTCAGATCAGCTTCATTACTAAGAGAAATTCAATATTTTTTACTCTTTTTCTGGCAGGGGAAGTCAGGGGTGGGAATCAAGGGTATTCTTACCTCTCCTTCTGGCTGATCATGAGTAAACTCTGTAACCAGGAGGCCAGAGCCCCAAATTCAACCTACTGTGTCCTTTGTTACTGCAAAATCAGAGTTATAGAGCATGTTGATAGGCAGCCCAAGTACAGAAACCTGCTCCCAGCGGAAGACTGTATTTTAATTTTCAGGTCCCTTTATCTGCACCATCCTCTGGTACTTCCCAACTGGATCTACTGCAGACTATTCAGAGGACAGATCAGCACTTAGGTCATAGCCATTTGGTGCATTGCTTTAAAGCACACCCACTTGTCACACACAGTGGACTACAAAACTATCTAGAAAACCCAAGCACCAGGTCTCCACTGCCACTGAGCCTTGGCAGAATCTCTTGAAAGCTGTACATGTTCATCATCTGGTTGGTTAGACCTGCCTACTTGACAAGCACTGCTGAAGGCATCTCTGCTGCTGGCAAAGCTCTGTAGTTCCATAGGCAACCACGCTGAGGTACAGCTCACTGCTGCCAGAAGGGGGAAGTCTTACTCGCTTCTCCCTACACCCACACTTCTCTTCCCCTCTTCTGATACACCCAGCCTTACGTTCCTACACTTCACTGACAACATGAGACCTTTTTATAAGAATAGTTACTCACTAGAATGACAGAAAGTTATCTCAGACTTTTTTTTCTTTTTCTAGTGAGTCAAACGGAGTCACAGAAGGAAGACTGAATGAATACCTTGTACTTCCTCTGCAATCAACAAAAGCCTCTTGTAATCCTCCCTACGGGTATGGCTTTGAGACTTAATTTTTAATTGCTTTCCCATCCCCAGTGGACTGAGGAGCAGACAAAAAACTGCTGACCACAATAACATTCAGACTGGAGCTGGGATTGTATCCTAAGACCATATAGCACCAAGTACTGTGGAGTCCTGGTCAAGACTGCAGCTCTTCAGCACTACAAACACAGGTTCACTACAGCGTAAAAACTCAACCTAGTCATAGGCTCTCCAGTCACTCATGTGTTTATAATAAATACTAATGCCTGTGCCATGCCAAGCACACAGTCCATATTATTTAGATGTTGCAGTGGCTGCCAGCATCACTGGTACCTTACACTGATGTTATGAGCACCAAATACGCTTATCCACCACACTCCATGGGATCATTTTGGGACATCCCAAAATTATTCTGGACTGAAAAAATAATCAAGAGTACAGAAAACTTTGTCAAGGCCTTTAACAGCAACTGGCTATAAGACTGAAGTGATATCATGGCCCAGCCACTTTCTGCAATTAACCTCCTCGAATTCAGCCATAACATTGTATTTCTCTTGTTTCCCTCATCCAAACATCAGGAAGGTATTAATTCCTACCCGACTTCTCAGGCACAGCATTGAGCCAACAGTTCAATGTGCCTGTTTCAACATTTGTGGAACCTATTTTCAATGCGCAAACAAAGCCCGCTTCCTTCTCTATACAACAGGTGGCTAAGTGACTTGCCCTACTACCAGGGCTATTGATTCAGGGACAAAGGTAGAAGAAATCCAGGAATTCTTACTCCTAAATTAATTCATACTCTGAATCTAGGTACCCAACTTAGATTATTTGGCTGTAAGTTTTGTAACAAGACATCACTGGTTAATATGGTAAGAGTAGCTCCTCCTAAACTGGAGGCCTGCACAGAAATAAGCATTAGCCCTGTCCCTAGAGTTCTTCCAAAGAGATTGCTATCAACCCAATCCTTTCCCCTGCAACAGAATTAGTTCTCACTTCCAAACCAATGTATACAGCTTCCTTGTCATTTAGCTTCTTATACCATAGGTTTGTTCTTTAAACTTCAATACCAGTTCACAGGATGACTATCTTACTGAAGCATAAATAATTCTTAACACCCGCATTTAAGAGGAAGGATATTACAAGTAACTTTTTTCAACCTGCAAAGAACTACTATCTCCTCTCTTTAGCTCTTCATAAAGACCAATTTACTGCCCTTTGGGCATGAGGGACACGCAGAAAAGCTCTGTGGAGGGAACAGACATCAGAAGGACTGTCAGCAGCAGCTTCTCTCCCCCATGTTAGCTTTAAATACCTTAAACACACACAGGCCTGGGCAGAGTCTAGGCACGGATCCTCTTCCAGCTCTCCAGATGGCTCACACTGCAGCCTCATCAAGGGACTTCCCCTTCCCACCCCAGTGTGCAAGTGCATTTATCATTGCCGCAAACTACCTCTGCCCGTAATGCAGGGAGCTGGAGAGAAATTAAGTTGTTTGTGCTGCTGTGCTTGCCTATCTGCTACCACGAAAGTAAAAGGAAAGCCAGCAAGGAAAAAAGTCATTCTGGTAGTAACTTTGCAGTGAAGAGGAATACATTTACCTAGGCACTAAAAGTAGCAGGTGACCATCCTCTCAGGAGATGGGTACTAGCATTCATTGTGCTTCCACTGTGCTCTTCACAACTCTGCCAGTTTCACCCTGTACTCACTCAGTGTGCATTTTAAAAGTAATTAGAGAGCCTATGGCTTTTTCATTTAATTCCCTCACCACACATTCTCCCCCCAGCAGCCCAGCTACCCATTGAGCTGCATTACTAGTCTTTCTCAAGACTATCCCAGGAGGTAAAGCCATAGCTCATTATTTCAAGTTCAGATTGCCTGTGCTTAACTGGTGCCTGCCTGAAAAATTTTCGGGGCTTTTGCTAAGCAGAGCCTTCAGGCAGGGACAGAAAGCAGATATTGCCAAAAGCAGCACTTACTTCAGTACACACCATGAATCCTCCATGGAAAGAGAGAAGCATCTTTACAGAGATGAGAGGATTACACCTTGAATAGCCCAGGTGCTTCTTCATGGGACACACCACAAAGCAAGAGTGGGAGTCTAAACCCGACTCTGGAGGAATCCCACAAATACAGCTTTATTGACCCTTTCTGTACATGTACATGGCCACTGAATCAAGACAACAGAGACAAAGTAATCAGCACACAGCTGATAACGCAGCTCACTGCCACACAGCCCTACACCAAAGTAATGCTTCATTCACCTCTGCAGGGCTGCACACAATGAGAAGGGACACCCAGCTCCATACTTGTTCACTTCTCCTCCATGCTTTACCCTTCTAGTCCAGGCCTATTTCTTCCCGCTGCCTTCAGGGCAGTTAATCTAGCAGTGCAGCAGCTCCAGCCCCAGCACATCCCTCCACAGCCCCTGTACCTTAGGATTTTAAACTCAACTCAGCAGATTTACCTCACATTTCTCCAAAGCAAAAAGATGAAATCCCAATGCACACCACAGGTAGGGCCACTGCCACCTCCTCCTCAGCGTCTCACAGACTCCTTCTTCCACCAGCTCACAATGAGCCATAAACCAAATCATATTTACCAGCATTTCATGCTAGCCTTTTGCCCACATACCTTTCTAGAGAAGAGCTCCTGAAATTGCCTCTCCTGCCTTAAAGAAACATTAATTTGAGGAAGGGGAGGCAGCGAACCTCCTCCTTGCAGCTGGGCTTGTGATTACCGGTGGCTCTGCTATGCCAGCTGCAGCTAGTCACACTAATTGCTCCCTGCCCCGTGTGCTCCCAGCAATGTTGGTGGGCTGGGGGGGCTGCAGGAAGCGTTTGGAGGAGTTCACAGCTCCAGGGCTGTTTACTTTGATTCCAGGAGTAAGAAGCTGGGTGTTATTAGTTCCTTGGTAAGCTGAGGTGCCAAGGTGCTGGCTTCCCACATGCTCTGGGATAGCTGTGTGCATCATCAGCCCCTGAAACTAGGGCTGCAGCGTGGGGCTGTGGGGGCATTGGTGTTCCTTTTTGCAGAGCTAAGAGGCTGCAGGTGTTAAGTTGTGGTTTGGTGTGGGGGACTAGCCATGTGGGAGTGTTCCCCTTTTCTGACTTTCACTGACCAGTGGAAAGGTTCTTCAGACAGCATCATTTTGAAAGCCGTACAGCCTGAGGAGCTGTCTGCACTGAGCAGTCTCTGAAGTCCAGGCATTGTTCTAGCAGCATGGTGCTAGCCTCTGCTGAGAGAATTCATTGATATGGCTGGAGCTGAAGGGGAAGGTACCATCAGTTCTCCCCTAACACTAGAAGAAAATAGAAACACACCAGCGAAGTCCTGTTGTGCATGGAGCAGCAGGCTTGCCTCCTCTCTGTGGAGGACTTGGATAACAGCCAGAAGATGGAGGGTTGGTGCCTTGGTGAACATGGAAGTCTGAGTGCACTTAGGACTGTTTGGCTGCCTCTGGGTCTCTATGAAATGTATTTATTTCGCTGTTCCTAATTTCTTTGCTCTGCCATGTCCTTTTTCACAAACTGAGTTGCATACCGTTTCTTTTTCTCCTTTTTGCTGAAATCTCCTTCAAGCACTGTTTTTTGTTCCCTTGCTGGGCCTCATCTCAGCTCTGCCTGTTACACAGACTGTCCTGCTACTGGGGTTGTGTGGTTGCCTCTTAGATGAAGGCCAACTCCTGGAATATGAAGTGCATCAGTGATACTGAAGAATTATCAACTGTCCAGGTCAAATATGAATCTGAACAAGCAGCATCTTCTAACAGAGTCAGAGGTAACCTTCACTAGTCTAAAAATGCCTAATTCATGTTTCCTTAGATGTCATTCATCATTATTAAAGCTTATTCCTGAGCCTGGCAAACTCAAGATAGATGAGAACTCCTGAAAGCCATGACTGGTTGATAGCCTTCTGCTGTGATTAAGACTCTCTTGAAGAAGTGATTAATAATGTCATTTCCTTTAGACAAGAAATCCTTAGAGGGATGACCCCCATCACCCTATGTTTCTGGTACAGGAGAAAAGTTCCTGGAGGCATCCCCCACAATTTCATAGCAGTGGGTTCATCCTGTTATGCTGATGCTCTCAATTTACTCAAGAAGTAAAGCTGCAGGGTTGCATTTATCTGTCCAAGCTGTTCTTAACTGGTAAGTTCTTATGGAGTCAGATGTGTTCTAATGACACAAAATGGCCCGTGAAAATCTGTTGAATAAGAAGGAAGGAGAATCCAGTATTTTTTCATGTACACTAAACTTTGGGAAACTCATTTCAAGTCCTGGCTCTGCCTTGGACTTCTTGTGTGGCCTACAGTGTTTCCCAAATCCACAGAATGTAAATGTTACCTGTGAAATGCGGCATGTGCAAAGGTAAATACATTTTTAATTATTAAGTTCTGAGATACTATGGTAGTGAATTGTTCATAATCCAAGTAATGGATTAACATAAAATTATCAGTTCTGAATACAAAATGTGTTGTGACTCTGACAAGTTTGGAGATGTCTAGATTAGCAAATAGTGCAGATCATTAGAAGTGGATCTGTTAGTTAATGGCAGGAAACTAATATCCATGCTACATATGCATTTCAGAGAGCTCTGTTTTGGACTAGTTCTATTCTGATCCTATGGCCTGAATACCTATTAGTGGCTGGAGTGTATTAGGTGCACTCCTGAAAATATCTTCCCACCTAGTTTAATGTAAAAGGAATTCCAGTTTGTTTATTTATTCTGAGACTGCTTCATGATATAACCAAAGTGCAGTAAATGAGAATTAGATTTGTTTCAACAGCCTACGTCTAACCCTAAAATGCTAATGTAGATTCCAAAGTGTACTACTGTAATTCTCATAACTGTCATCATTTGCTTTTGTATTAAATATTAAATTTCAGAATTCATAATAATAATCATATGCTGCAGAATTAAGGAAGCCTGGATTTCCACTGATTACTGCCTTATTCTTGTACCACACAAACCCCAATTCCTCTACATGTTCTTCAAACTTGCATAATGCTGTCTCTTGATCTTCCTCAAATACCTAGTTCCTTTCACGTCCCCAACAACCCAATACATTCCTACATCACTTTGCTTTTTGGCTGACTTGAATATATGTGTGCTGTTAAAGGACAGCCAATATGTGTCTTTTGGATGGTCAGTCCGGCATTATCTTTCAGAACATATGTTTCTACTATGTGACAGTTTTCCCTAGGTCTACAGATATGGTTATATTTCCTCGGTTCTACCACCAATTTTCTTTGAGTTTATAGGAGTCAAATACATTTTGACACTCCTTTTCTGCTTTCAAATCTGGTTTGATTTAGGCAAGCAGCTCAAACATTTATAGGACAGAGACTGATAGAGAAATCATGCAATCAAGTACCCTTACTGCCAGAAGAAAACAGTTTAAATATAGGGTATTCATGCTCCTGTAATCAAAGACACAGCACTTTCACTAAAAATACAATGACACCATTGCAAAGGCATTAAATATTAAAACCTACCTGTCCTCACTGCGAGCACATGAAGCTTGCATTGTAAACGTGCACACTCTCAGAGGGCTATAACAGTACTTTAACCTCTAAAGTTCCCCTTGGCAGCATTACTATACACCATCCTTAGAAATGTTTTAAGTATGCTAAAGCCCGCTTTTCATTAAAATTGAATTATGACAAGTTTCAGAGAAGGAAAAAAAGAGAGAGGGAAATAACTGTTCTACTACAGCCATACTGAAGGATACCTGAGGTAAAACCAGTTCATCTGTAGCAGGCTAGCTAGCCAAAGTATCTCCTGTCGCTTTTTCCAGGCTCGAAGTTTTAATTAAACAAACAAACAAACAAAAGTTTAATTATTTTGACTGTGAAGAAAATTTTCAACATACTGGAACATGTTCAAGCATGCCACCAAACAGAAATAATAGGTCAAAGAAGTGCAGACAATTCTGTAATGTCAGACATCCATTAATATAAAATCCCAGTAAGGAGAGAAGGTTTATTCTTAATACCTATACAACGGAGACAGATTGTGCTGAAGATAGAAATACTGTAAAGAATCTATCATGTCAGCACGCTAACTCTCTTGCTATGGAGTACAATCCCAACACACCACTTACTAAAAACCAACTACATAAGCTTGTAGTCAGTCCAGCTTCTATTTCCTAGCACATTTAAATGCAACTGGCCAGGTATAACCTGAGATTTTTCAAACAAAGGAGCAAATGCTTTGTTTATTCTTTTTTTTTTTCCATCTCTTAAAAATAATGAAACAAAAATGCATTCCTTGAGACTGAAGGATGTAGTGTAAAAACTGCTTTCCCTGCTCTCCATACTGAAAGTTCTCTTGCCTCCACTCTGGAAGGCAGTATTTCCATGCCCCATCACAAAGAATGAATGTGAAAATAGATGTTTTCCATTGCAGTCACTTATTTCAGAATCCTAGACTCCACCAATTACTGTACATGAAACTCTGTAGATGAAAAAATAATACAAAATCCATTCAGGCCTAGCCAGGATTAATGATTTTCCAGAAGGCCCATTTATGCACATAAAGATTTTCAGTCTGTGAGATTTTACACCTTCCTAGGTCTTATGAAAACATAACGTACCTCTGAATGCATGTTCCTGAGTTACAGATGCAAACTTGCTGATGGAACGGCAAGGATTGCATTGCACTTGACAGTTACCTCTAGTAACAGTTGCCTCTAGTAAGGCAAATTATCTCTGTTCTCTACCATACCTCTCACAGATATTAAGAACTAGACCCCACATGTCAGGCTCAAGTCCAGACTCAGCATTTTCGAAAGCCTGAATGTCTTTAAACCCAGGAGCTTTCTTAAGGACCATCCACAAGTCAAACAAAAATGACAGCATCAGACATCACAAGTGAAGGTTTAAAGGTACATTTTTAGCAGAGATTTGGCAATACAAGGGGAGCTGATGAAGCGTTCCTGTTTGCACAGATGCAGGGAGCCTGAAGCAAAGAGCTGGTCACACACACAAAGTGGTTTGAGTAGATCAGCCACAGGAAATCACCAAATACATGAACATCCCTAGGTTCAGCTTTATTGCTGCCTCCTATCACACTCAAGTGAAACCACAGGCTGTACCCAGAGTATTCTTCCTTGTCCCTTCTCTTCACTCTCTCTGCTCAGAGCAGTCACGCTACCTCCCTTACACAATTAAGTCCTCAGTGGCAGAGCTAACAGCCGCTACTCTGAGAAATCAGCCAAGTTCACGCAGCATCTTGCAGAAGATCTGCCCTTGTTGATGCTGTCAGCAACAGATTCTCACAGCCCTCTCAATACTTTGCTTGCTCACCATTTACCACCTGAACCTTCATTAGCAATCCCAGCTGAGAGTCCAGGGCACATGAACTATCATTTCACATTCAGCTCAGTCCTGCAAGGTGGCACACTTACCTTCAAGAAGAATTCAGCATCTTCTTCACTGCCTGTTTACAGCTCCTGTGAACAAGAACCTTGCAGGATTAGACCCTACTTGGTAACCTTTGTAAGAGGTTGCTAGTGCTTTGCATCAGCAGGAAAGTAGGAAAGCTCCTGAAGTTTCAAAAGCCATCAGACCAGTTCTTTTCATGAGTTCTAAATTCACTCAGAAATAAACCTACCACTGCACAGTTAATAAACCAAGCAGAATAAACCCCGAGAGAATGGCATATACTGCTACAAATTGAAATTGAATCACAAAAGTACACCATGGTTTGTCCTCCAAGCATCAGTAGCCCACAAGGATCTAGAATAATGTCTGTCCCATAACTAGATTTTAATACATATTCATATACAACTTAGTCTCTTCCAGATGAATTGAAGGTGGAAGAATGGCAGGCATGCAGTTGCAAAAGTCTGTGATCCTTGCTCTGACACAGACTTCCTGTACCACTCTAGTTGCATAATTTAGCTTGTCTCATCAGAGCTCTAATAGCACGCAGGAATGCTAGATAACAAGTATATTAAAGACTGGAAGGAGATTAGACACCTCCTTAGAAGGGGGATGGCCAAGAGACAGCACCTACAAAAGACTTGCTGAGCTTCTACAAAATTGTATAACTAAAAAATAAGTACATATGACTTTACTGCAGATGAAGCTGTATATATCTGATCCTGACACCTCCAGATGGCAGGAAGCTTGTTCCTTCCAAGATGCTAACAGTTATTTAAAGGGCTCTTGGTATTTTAAGGACTGTTCAGCATATAATACTGCTTTTTTATATATGATGCAGAATGACATTTGGCTGGAAGTATCTGTCTCAGAATCACAGCAGCTAGAACCTGTGACACTTTCCTATTTTATAATGTTGGCATGGCTGAAGAAAACCTAATCTTTACGTACTCTTCTGACTGCATCTGCTTTTGCTCCTAAATGACATTAATCTAGCCTGTGTTTCCGATGGGCGGGAAGATATCCCTCTGAGACTGTCATTAGGCTGTGAAAAGCAACAATGCTCAACAAATGCCATGTCAGACAAGGAACTGGTGCCACAGCAGATCACACAATACATCCCCTGCCAGAGCATCTTCTCCAGGTGAGCTGGAGTGGAGAGACTGGCTGTGCCCAACCCCAGCTGATAGCTTTACAAATACTACACCTCGCAGGTCTGAACGAGCTGCTCAAAGCAGCTGTTGCAAACCCAGGGAAGATTTTCCTTCCTTCCTTCCTTTGTCTTACCCACAGCTCACACTGAACGACTTTCCCCACCTCCTGCTTCCAGCCTTGGAGGAATAACATGCTACAGCAAACTGCTTCTCCAAGATGCTGCAGGTAAACTTATCACAACTGTCTCCAGCTGTTACAATGAATTACAGCATTAGAAACACAGCATTAGCAACCACCACAGGGGTGCAAAGGCTCCATCGAGTTCCAAGACGGAGTACAATTTTTGAATTATCCTTGCTGCTTTGCCCTGCCATTGCAGGCAACATTGATGAACACGAGCACGGGTCCCTTCCTCCTACGCTTCATTCTTCCCGAGCCTTTGCAAGCGCCACTCACTCCCGCTGCCCTCCCCAGGGCCGGCTTCGGCCAGCGGGGCAGCACCCTCCCCCTGCCGGGGGCCGGCCACTGCAGCCCGGGAGACGCTCCGCGGACGGGGGTAGAGGCTCTCCGCCACCGCCGGGAAGTCTCCCCGTGCCAGCAGACGGTCCCTCTCCCCACAACGCGAGGCGCACGGGAAGGCACACTCACCTCTCCTGGCCTGCCTGATCTTGGGGCTCAGCATGCTCCCGGCTGGGCGCGCCGCTGCCGGCAGCCTCAGCGACCGGCGGCAGCCCCGGCCGCCGCCCCGCGCATCGCCGCGCCCGCCGCTCTCCGCTCAAACGCCACTTCTCCCCGCTTCCAGCTCTGGCTCGGAGGCGACGCTTCAAATGGGGCTAAATAAACCCTAATGCATTATTTATCCGGCCTCGAATTAATTCCCATCCAAACTAGGCATTAAGTACTGTCGATAAATCACTAGCGCGCAGACACGAGGGCTGGACCTGGCTCCTTCTGCTAATTGGCCGTGCATCAGTGATATTAATATGTCTCTTTCGGGGAGCAGCACTGATCCCGCACTCCCCCTCTGCATCTTCCTCATGTCGCGCTCAACAGACGCTTTGACTCGACAAGGATCAGATCAGGAGCTGAATCTCTCCAAGCCCAAGGCAGCGGGGAAAAAAGGGCACAAAAGCACACGCCGAGAAGCTTGCGCATCTGATAAGGTTGTGCTTTAGAAGAAATACAAAGTGCGCTGGTCCAGAAGGCAGCGGCGTGCTGGGCTGCCTGCTGAGCACTGCGTGCGGGGAGCGCCCAGGGGCTGCATCCCTCCTGGGGAGGTATTCCGGTGAGAACCGGGGAGCTGAGAGACGAACGACCCACTGCTCTCTGCAAGGAAGAAAAATCTCTCTTGCCTGCACTGTCAGCCTGGCGGGATGGGCACAGGGGATTGCTGTCATTCCCTCTCAGCACCCATCATTTTTATTTGTACTCCTTGCTAAGGAGAAAGACAAAGTCTGCAGTTAGTAATGGGGGGACGGAGGGGGAGGACATTTGATGAAATAGTTAGGTACTATTAAATAGTATCTATAAACTATAAAGAGATACTTGAATGAAAATTGAATTTGAGTAATTGACACATCCTGCCCCTGAGCTGCTCTTAGCACAACTTCCTTCTTCATCATGCCCATCTGCCTAGCAGGTCCTTCTGCAGTGTAGAAAAGGGGGTAAATATTCCCCTGGCAATGTGCATGCCCTGCAGTATCACCCTGCAGGTTTGTATTGCTGAGTTGCATTGACACAAAACATCTGAGATCGGCAGCTTCCTCCTCTGCCAAGAAAATCCATCATATCTTGGATACTGAATACTGGCCATCAAGTCATACCTCCAATAGTGGAAGAGCTTCTCTGGCCCTTTACAGCAGCTGTACTTCTCAAGGTGCAGGCTACAGCAATGGCTAAGATGTTCTGGACCTTTAGCTGCTAGGTGGAACTAGCTGCTTAGAAACTGTAAATCTTTGAGTTCATGGTGGCTGTCTCAGATTTACACACTTATAAATGAGGCTAGAAGTGGGATCTGAACTGTTATCTCCATTCTGAATACAAAAGCTCCTGCAGTTATCTCCCCACTAGTCGTCTGTATTAGCTGGGGTCAACACAGTGAAGAGTAGCTAACTGCTGATCCCTTGGACAACAAGCTCAGCAAATGTCCTGATACTGTAGATAACCAGCAAGAGCATCAGCAGAGGGAAGTTATGCTTCTGCCTTTCTGCCCAACCTCAGTTCCTGGATCAAAAAGTCATTCCTACTAACTGTTAAAAAGAACTCTTTCTCTCTCCATATTTTTAGCATTTCTTGTCCGCCTTGATGCTGTTTGTACACATCATTTTGCAGTTTGAGCAGGAAGCCAACTGTGTGTACAGTAAAACATGACAAGAGATAAAGTTAAGCGAACTTTTAACCTCATGGGAAATGTGGGACACTTCATCCTGGTAAGTCACTGCCCATGAAAGCTTGATTTCTACTTTGGAGAAAGACTTTATATAGGGACCTGTACAAATAATTATCATGTTCATAGGTAAAATGAAAACATTCAAACAAATAACAGCCAAGTTCAACACTAAATGCTAACTTTGAAGGTTTTTTTGTTAAATAAAAAAGTACTCAGTGTAAACAAAAGTATTCAATTTTATCCTGTTTGAAATTTTTTGCTTTGACTTGAACATTTTTCAGCCCTTCTTAAAGCAATTTTCAAAACAGAAATATCATTTAAATATTTTTTTAAAGTTGGAAATTTCCCATTTGTTTCCCCAGCTTAAACACAATAAATTCAGACCTGAATTTCTCAGATGTACTCTTTGGGGAAAATAAAATATTTGCCGGGGGGGGAAAAAAAAAGCTATAAAAAAATGGCAGCAAGTAGTTCCATGCTGGCTGCAGTACTTTGCTCTGACCACTTAAAGAAATACTTCCTGAAAGAAACACTGAAAATAGGCCCAATAGGAAGGCAGCAAATATCTAGAAGGAACCAGACCCTACAGGAATGTTTAATCCCTGAAACTTGTGTACTGAACTGTGCCCCATTCCATCCCACAGCTAGTTTCTCAGGGTGTGTGTTCCTCAACTGAACCAACTACACAGAACCACATCCCACAGGGTCCCTGCCTATGAAGCAGGGCTGGGAATACACTTTATCTGTAGCTCAAGTCAACTCTTCACCTGCAGCTATCCCACACCACTGCCAGCTGCCCCTTCAACACACCTACCTGGCAAAAAGCTTTTTAAACATATACCTTTCTGTATAAAAAGCCAATCTATAAGGATGACAGAGCTCAGAGAAGTCTGTAGTAATGCAGGAGGGGGAAAAAGTTTGAGTAATGGCTGATTTAGCTTATTCTCCCTACATCAAGTTTTTTCTGACTCAGATGCTGCTTCCCAATGACAATGGTATTGACTACTTTAATTGCTTGTGAAGGACAGTAATAACCATCTGAGGAGTACATAATTTAAGTATAGTGAAGCTCATCTGGCAGTTCATCTAGGTACCATTATTTCAGTGCAATAATTTTACTTAAAGGATTGTAAAGATGTGAAAATAAAGGAATATTTTTTTACTTTCACTGTTTGCATCAAGTCACTCCCTGAAGATGCAGTCACATAGTAGAAAAAAGGGATATGGGTTTAGCCCAGCCAGGGATATATTAGCCCCCTCTTTCATTGCTAAATGAAAGCTGGTAAGTACAGGGGTTGTAGAAATGAGGAAAATAGAGATACAGTTCAGTAACAGCAGTTCTCCCCTCTCACCTAGCAAAGGTATCCTTGAGGGAAGCTTGAAAATACTCTGATTAGAGAGAAATACCAGAAAAGGCATCTGGGCAGCCTCCCCAGCTAGAAACTACCTGAAATTGTGTGCTGAGCCTTAGACTGAGTCCTTGCAACAGCAATTGAGTAAAGCCTGCTGCCTCAGAACACAACTCACCTGTATCCTTGTTATTGAAGCCTAGGGTTGTGATACCAGAAAAAATCTTTCATAGAGATACAGAAGGAGTTGTGGTAAAGCCATAACAAGTAATAATTACTTACACATTTAAGCACACTGTACAAAGACTACAGAAATTTATATTGTGGCCCTGAAGTGCATTAATAGCCTTAACGGCCCTAACCAGCCTCACCTGGCCACCACCCACACCCTCTGCCCACAGGTCCAGGAACTGCATTTAAGCCCATTTAAGGCTTGTAGCTCTACTTCTAGCACGAGCTATTTTGTAGGAGTGTTGATTTCTAGTTCAGCTCTTCTGCTGTATGGGCCTAGATTGTGATCTATGGATTGTTTTCTCAACTTGACCTTATGTCTGCCTTGCTGCTGTGGATCTGCCTACTAGTTGCTGGACTGTGTCTGATACTGGTAACTTTTATCCAACCTACTTCTGATTATGAATTGTGAGTGGTTTTACTGGCTTTACCCTGGACCTGCCTCATTACCATGAACATGTTTGATGATCTGGGCTCCTGGTTGGACCTGACCATCATTTCTAAGTTTTTCCTTCCTTCCTTCAGGTACTGTGGTGACTGTGTCATACCCTGCTGTGCTATTCCTCCCTTTCCTTTAGGGAATGAATGGCTATTGCTGATTGTCCTATTCTAGAACTAGGCCAAAAGTGCCTTAATTTAGCAGGCTTCTTAGAGAGACTTAGGAAGCTGCTGGGCTGTAGTTAATAATACTTTTATGACTGAATTATCTAAGGCAAGAGGGGTATTTTTGAGGGCTTGAGATACCAATATCAAGGTATCTAGCAGTTGTTGAAAACTACTGTTCTCATGGTTATATTTTTCTGCTTGTCTAAATCCAGAATAACAGTCTATGATAGAACAGTAAGCATCTACAAGGCTAGAAAATAGAAATCAGCTGACTAACCAAGGACTAAAGAAGTGCTACTATCTGTCACTTATGTGACTCTAAAAATAAATATGCTCATTAATTATCTGCTGCCTGTTTGGAATGTGGAAAAACTCTTCTGTGTATAATAAGCATTTACTATTGATTGCTAAGTACACATAATGAAGTAAGGCCTAGGGATTAGAAAACTTAGAGAGTGGGGAGGCATAGCCTCCTTCCTGTGGTCACAAGCAAGGTATTCAGTCCCAGGTCCCATCCACCTCTGTGCAATGTTTTGTAGACCTGGGACTGGCAAGTGCTATCTAATGCAGAGGATGTTAATGATAATAAGTCATTGCAGTAGGGACACTCACAGAAGATATGATTCATCTGTTGGCGCCAAGGCTGATGGCTGGAGGCTATGAAACATGTTGGGTGCTTGAGACGGAAGAGTGTGTGGGCCACTGAAGTTGTTGAATCTGTGTGGGGGGCATTGAAGGGATCTCTGTTTCCCCAGGCTGTGCACACAGCATGCTGTTACCTACTAATTATTACACAGCATATCCTTTTTTCCTCCTCCTCATCTTCTGCTTCCATATGCAGGCCAAGGACTTGTTGTAACTAGCTGATGGATATATTTTCTTTGCTCATCAGCAAGATGGGTCTGGATCAAAGCCCAAGATCTAATCAACCTGGACTCTGGCACCATTGAAATCCAGATCCAGTTTATTTAGATTGCAACTTTGGTTACAATCTGTTCTCAAATGGTATAAAATGGAGTTGATGGAAAAGAGTCCAAAGAAACAAGAAGGACCATGGTGTGCATTTTGAGATCAATAACTGCAACAGCATTGCCTTTGCAAAGCAAGTTAGAATAATTATGTATACAGGAACAACGAGAATTCTGCTGAAGAAGATTGGGCAGTAAATTGACAACTTTTCAAGTATCTAATGACCAGAAGCAATTTCAGTTTGATATAACCCTTGCTTCCAGGCTAAGTGATCACCAGTTCAAACATCTTGATGAGGATAATGCCACCTGGTTTTCCAGATGAAAAGGGCCACTAATGTTTTGGCTGCCAGTAACCAGTGGTTTTACTGGCTGTCTCAGGAAATACAGCAAGAAATACTTGGACTGTGAAGAGACAATTCCCCTCTTATCCTTTTGAGATGACCTCTCCAGTACCAGGTAAGCTGATGATGCAGGATAGAGAAAGCTATGCAGATGTCCTAGAGCAGCTCTGGAAACAAATGGAAGCTCAAAGGTGTATTTCTGAGAAAAAATAGTAGTTAGGGGGCAACTTTAATTCAGGGATTGTCTAAGGCCAAGAGATAAGAAATGGAGTAATTTCTTTAGGTTTGGCTGAAAACTAAGAACATGCATAAGCCTAATGGCATCTTGGGCTTCCTAGAGGAGGCAGTGAATATGCCAAATACATCAAGACTATTGACAGAGGACAGAACTATGATCTCATGGAATTACATTCAGGAATGAAGGGTAAGGTGGAAACTATAAACAAGAATAATCCTGAATGTTTTGCAGAGTTAAACTAGGCAATTTCTGGGTATCTTTATAATTCTCTTACAGTCACTGTCCCTTCCCATCTAGTCATGTTCCACAAACAGGTCAGGAGTAATTGATCTTTCATTTCAGGATGTAAGATTGAATCTCTAGAGAGCAGCTATAGCTTGAGAGAAGGCTATAATACAGCTGTCATGGACTTCAGTGAGGCAAGAAACTTAACAAGCAGAGATACTGCTGGCAGCCAAAGATGGCTTTAAATTTTTCTCCTCTTTAGTGATGAACATATACAAAGTGTACCTCCATCCCTGCAAGATCTCCTACTACTGTAGCAAACACCTGAAAATCATTTGACTTTATTCAGAAGAACGCCCTGTGAGTAAGAATAGGCATGTTACTGAAGCGAACTGCAAAAGCACTTTGAGAATTGTGTGTTATTCTTCATAGTAGATAAAGGAAGCCTGACTTGGTATTTTCTTTCTCTCTTTTTGTTTATACTTGACAAAAAATTAGATGTTGATGTGCCCTTTCTGGTTTTGCTATAAACAGTGGTCTCTGGCTATGTTGAGGGTGTGCACAATACTAATGAGAAGCAAAATCTTTAACAGAAATTTCTCACTTCCAAGAAGTGGTGCAATTGAAGAGGTGACAAAAGAAAGCCTAGACAATTCTGAATCATCTGATAAAGATTTCCAACTTTGTTTTGTGATGCACCTTCATACATTGGAGGTAGGCAAGACTTAGATTATGAATATAAAAACTTTCTTAAAAAACAACAATTCTCTTAAATCCACAGATTTTGGACTTCTCTATGCTTTATAAACAGTGAGACAAAGCATGTTCCTAGTTCTTATTTAACTTTATATATTTTCTGTTCTCCTTATTACACCAAGGGCAACTCCAGGAATGGAGATTATATGCCCCCTTAAATACCAGAAATTCTCTTGCTGTTGCAGTATTCCTCAACATGTCTGCAAGCAAAGTTTTCTTCAGTAATGAAGGCAAACAGGATTACTGGGACAGGGTGGCCCCAAGTATTGCATCTCACTTGCCCTTCACAGGTAAGGAGCTAAATTACATACAGAATGGATAATAGTTATATGGACATTCAGTGCCTATCTTAAATTGGTACCTAGATTATAACTTTATTAACGAGGCAGATGGCAATCTGAATTATTTGTTTCTGCTCCATGCAAGATCTAGATATTTTTCTAATCTGCAATAGAATGAAAATGACACGCAACTTGTGTCTCAGATAAAATACTGAGTAATGTAATTAAAGTAAACATGAATGTATTGTTCCCAAATTGTACTTGACTTGAAATCTGTTTCACATCTAAATAAGGGCTGCTCAGATGGTTGAGGACATTGCCTAGTAGGAAGGATTGAGGGAGACAGCCTTGCTTAATCTGTCAAAGAGGCTAATGGGGGATCTAACAGCAACTCACAACTTGTTAAAGGACAGTTTCAAAGACTGAAACCAAACACTTCTTGGTAGTGGTACATGCTAAAACAAATGGCTTCAGTTTCAGCTTAAATTCAGACTGGAGCCTAGGAAAAACTTTTTCACCAGGAGACTGGTGAGCACTGGGACAGATAACCATGGAGGTGAGCTCTCAGTCTTCACAGGTTTTCAAGATGGCTAGATTAGTTTGGGTTTGGTGCTAGCTCTGCTCCAAAGAGAAGGCTGGCCTAAGTAACATCCAGAGGTCCCTTCTGTCCAATGTTTTTGTGAGTCTGTCTGAAAGTCTGCTTTCTGCTGCTATGTCAGTTGGTCTAACAAAATGCTACTTTTTCTCTCCAACTCTTGCCTCACTATTACCTTCAGATCATTGCAGGTCTAACAGAGCTGCTACTGCAATCAAACCTGTCAAATCAGGGAAATAGCAGCTGAAAGGTCTTTCCTTCATCATTGCATCTTTCAAATGGATGATTCTTCTCTTAGAAATTCTCTGAAATGAATTCTGATTTTCCCTGAACTTAATTTCCTGATTCCAATACAGAAAAACATTTCCAGGCTTAACTTAAACCATGAGAGACTACTCACATGCTTCACATCAAAATTACATGATTGATTGACCTGCTGGATCAGAATTTGAGTAGTTCATGTTGGTTAGATTTTGCATTACGTAAGCAAAGCATAGAGCATCAAACTTCAAAGGAAGCTACATGACCAAGTCCTACTTAACTGTGCTGTCCAGCCCAGGTCTCTGATTCTAATTGTATTATCTACACCGTCATGCCTCCAGCTGTATCTTGACATCAGTCTGTTCTCACTCAGATCTCACAACAAAATTTGTCTCTGAGTTTCTCTGACATTCTTGGGACAGGTGGGATGTGAAAGCCTGCAGAGATTACTGATTTTTCCCTTGTTCACCTGTTCCTCTACAGCCCGGACCTTTCTTGCACCTTTGAGAACACTGACAGCAACATATCCTTTAGTCAGGAGATGCAGGACCTTACGAATCAGCTGCATTAAAATGCAGTAACCTGGGCAATCATGTATCCTATCGGTCATCTATAGACCAAGAAGAAATGAGGTCCTCAATTCATAGAGGAGATACAGAAATGCATTATTTAAAACTTAAATGCTATCTCTGCAAAATGGATTTTTTTTTTTTCTTTTAGTGGCAGGCACCAAAGAGCAGTGCATGCATATTTTAGGCACTAGGGACTGAGGCTGGCATCCTCAGGAACATATCTTCTCCTGCTGTCTCAGGGAAAAATACAGTAATTTAGGCAGATGTGATTCCAAATGAAACTAGGGTGAAAACTGAAGGCTAGGTGAAAAATTAAGGGAGTTAAAAATTTCAAATGTACTGTTATTTTAAGATTGACCCATTTTTCTTCTGTTTCAAATCATTTAAGGAAGATCTTTTATTATTAATAATATTATTATTAAGAGTTGTAATTATTAATGACTTCTGGACTTGAGTTTTGGAGGCCCAGGTAACAGCTGTGGCTCTGCCACTGGCTGGCAATGTGGCCCTGGGTATGTCACTTCAATTCTTAATGTTGCTGTTTCCAGCCTGTGAAATGGAGATTGTAATACTGACCTCTGAGAAACTTTTCAATATGTGTGGAAGAAAAATGCCCAATAAAATGGGTTTAATATAAGTAATATTACTTATTAAGCAAAAATGTGACCTGAAATTTTCTTCCTGTAAATATTTTTGGATCAAAATGTAAAAGAAGTGTGAAAAGCATTTTTGTTTTTTAAATAATGTCAGCATTTCCATAGTAGGAAAAAAATTACATTCATTTTTAGACCCGATAAAATCCTAATAAAAGTGGTCCTAATCTTGATACTCAAATCTCATTTACAACGATACATGTTTCCTGGAAGGTGACAAATCCTTCTTCCTTTTCCCTGTGCCAATATTAATATGTGGAGCAGACTTTTTTGAACTATTCCAACTGTGTATTTATACAAATGTTTTCTCAGATATGATTTTCTGCAGAGGTTGTCCACTCATAGCAGCTGCAATGTAATGAGTCTGTGTAGAGATAATTCGTTTGAAAATTAGAAATTTGTAGCACCAAAACTCCCATGGGTGTAAATCCTTAGCAAGACTGTTCCTGCAGGAAATTTACAGCTTGGGGGGGGGAACATGTACTGAAAAGCTCTATATTACTGGATTTACAAAAACAGAACTGAACTGTTCATTGAACTTGTATGACTAGGATTCTAAAAAAAGGCAAGCCAAACCCAAATAACCCTTTAAAAATTATTAACTCCTCACAAATGACACTTGTCTCAGGATATTCTGTTTTATGTTATGCCTTATTTAGCCTTACTAATATTTTTTTGTTCAATGTTTAAATGAAAAATGCTTTTTCAAAACAAAACATCAACTAGTTTAATTTTGGAAGTATTGAAAAAACCCTCTTCTATTAAATATCCCTTATTTCTTTTCCTTTGTCAAAGCTGACCAAGTTTACAGGTAATATGCTTCCCCTGAAAGGTCCATTCTTCATTCATCTTCATTCACAATCTTTTATCTGCTCTGCTACATGCTGACACCTTTATAATCTGTGCCCCTAGAGTGAGAGGGTCAAAGTAGACTACTGTTTTCCAAGTAGCTTTTCTGCTGGGTGCCCAGCTGAAACCTGTCTGTTCCAGAGGTTGGTGGGAGTCTGGAAATATAACCCTATCAATGCTAAAATTGCTGAAAGTGAATAAAAGGGAAAGTAAGTCATTATAGTTTGTGCTGTGATACTCTCCTGTCTCATTATTTAGGATGGACTGAGGAAAAGAAATGGAAGCTGCAATGATAACATGAAAACGAAGTGTGTACCTGCAGCTCTAATAACTTCTGCTGCCTGATGAAAGCCCTTCTGTCGTACTGCCACCTGGTGATGCTCAGAGAGGAAGGTGCCAAAGCAAAAAATGCTCATTCAGAATGAGGACTGCCCATGTTACTGCTGAGACCCGCAAACTAGGTAATATCTGGAGCTGGAGCAGAGGCTAAAAGGCTGTAAGATACAGTTTCATATTTATGGTTTGTATGGACAAAATAGGTGCGTGGGAAAGGAAGAGCTCTGAATACTTCTAGCAGGAATGCCTGTGTGGGGCTAAAGGCAGGCTGTTTGAATTTGTCATCTTTATTCTCTTCTCATTTAGACAAAAAAAAGTTTAATGGGAATGAAAAAGGATAAAATTTTAAATAGAAATAAAAATACCACTAGACCCTGGCATGGCTACACTAAATATTATCCTAAATGCACAAAATATGGCTTTTAAGATGGATCCCCTCTCTGAGCTGCTCTTCCAGTTGTGCAGAATAAAACACAAGCCATGGGATTTTTTTTTGCACTGATAGCTTCCAATGTTCTGAATACAGGTTCTGGTACTAGTCTGCTATGTAGTTGGCATTAAGAGGACACAAACCTTGCAGATCACATTCTGAATGTATGTTGGTCCAAGGCTTTTACAAGGTAAACTTCTGCTTCCTTCAGGTTAGAGCATCTGCACAATCCTCATTGTGTAGTGACTGATGGGCTGAGATAGAAAACAATTTAAGTTTCACCTCATGACTGGTATCTGGTTTTTAGACAGCTTAAGAACTCTTATTGAATAAGCCTTCTTAGATCTCCATGTGAAGCCTGCCATTCACATTTCCCTGCATACAGAGAGGCAATTCTTCCAGGCAGAGCCAGCCCTGGAGACCCTGTGTCTGAACTGGCATCCTAACACGCAGCCTTGCAGGCAGGAATTGGCTGGGTTGTCAGCTCTGAGCTCTCCAGCCCTGAAAAGGTATTAGAGGGATTGATATCTGACACATAGCTGCTGAGGATCCTGTTGCGCTTCCCTCTTGTGGTGAGCCCCTCTGCAAGGTAACTACTGCATTCTTTTACCAGTTCCTCCTTTACTCCATGTGATAGCAGCCTATGCTTCAAATTTGAAAGCTGTGCTTGCAAGTTCTGCTGAATACCCTGAGCTTGCAAATGAACATGCAGCCAATGATTAGTTTCTTGTTGCTCTGCTTCTTTAACAGTATTTCTACATGTTTAGCACTAGGGTTTAATTTCAAGTCTGATATTACCTCTCTGCTGAGCAGTAACAGCAATTTTGTGTATCCTTATAGGTCAAGTTCCTAGTATGCAAAAAACCCCACTGATGTAGAATCTGGCTGTAAATTATGTAGAGTCAAGGAGATTTTTCTTATTTACCAGCCTAGAACAGTCATCTGAATACTCTAAAGCAGTTCTTTCCTAGGAAAAATGGAAACCACAGTCCCCAGGGAAGCTACTTGGATTCAAGAATTGTTTTTTAAACCAGAGCATACCAGGTAGCAAAACTCCTGCTTTCATCAGTTTGTCCCTATTCCTTCTGTCCAGAATTTTGTATGACATGGCAAAAACTAGCAACCAAATGCAATTGGAATATTAGATCTGTAAATAAAGAATTAGAGAGGAGAAGATACATGAGTATAGTTCAGAGAGCTAGAGGAATATTTGTAGAAAAGACAGGCTTAGCCGTGAATAGGGTGTGACAGCTTGTTAAGCGTGCTATTAGCTATTTGAAGGTACCTGAGTAGTTATCACTGTGGGAAAGCAGCCTTCTTGGACACATGCGGAATCTTTCTGGGAGTTCAGCTTATAGGAAAGAAAGGTCACAGGAGCAGGAGTTTATAATTAGACTTGGGAGCTGCAAAAGAAAAAATAATAGTAGTTAGGAGGGGACACATCAGAGTTATAAAAATGTCTGCTCTCATACTTGTGTTGCAAGGATTTTGCTGAATTTGTTTAGCCTGAACTTCAGGCTCCCTATTTCCTCTAAAATGACGATGAGTGTTGCTGCATATGCAAGCTACGTAACATCCCTACAGAGAACAAAGAGGGGTGTTAAACAGGAACTAGGACCAATTTCTGAGACTTCAGAAAGTAGTATTCTCTGCAGAGGTTTTGGTGCTTCTGCAGAGTAAGAAAAGTAAATCTTCAAAGAAAATAGTTCTTGGTCAATACATATTTATGTAATTATTTTGTGCTTTTGTCTGAGGTGGTGCCTGAGAGTGGTATTTTCTGGTAAGTGCTGTGTGTTAAAACCTACCTTTCTGTTTTGTAAATATTTGTAAAAAAATTTCCTGCAGAATTTATGTATCATGATTCTTTCATTTGACAACTTTTGAGTTGATCATGAAAACAATGAATTCCTGTGTATCCTGTAGTAGAGCGTTAATCTGAGGTACAGGAGGGGGGAGAAATGGTATGCCATTATATTTTGCTTTAGCCTTTTGACTTCCTCAATCTCATTAGACTAATGTGCCTTCCAGTGTGGAGATCATGTGTTCAGTCAAGCTTCCTTAAAAATTTTCCTGCACAATTTTTTTTCTGGTCAGTAGGTGGCACTTAAAATAGCAGTTTCCCAAAGGAACTTTCATCTTTGATACTACTTTTTCTTCTGGGGGGAAAAAACAGATTCTGATCATTTGATCAAGAAGTTTGGTACTGACACTTTAAAACAAGAATATTTTCACTTTTGATACAAACCTTTTCTTAAATGTGGCTTCTTTTCTTGTGTTTTTGAAAGTTAATATTGTTTTACTAACTCTGGAATAATTTTGGTGGCATTTAGTTATGCATAGAATTTAAAAAAGTAGTTTAAAATTATTTAGGTTACTTCTGTGATTATATAGTCCAGTGATTTCATACACACAATGCTAACTACTTTTAAAGGAGCCAAAAAAGATGAGCAAAGGGGGAGACTTATACTTGCTTTGTAAGAGTTCATAGGAAACTACTTCAGGATTGCACAGATCGGAGAAGGCTGAAGACCACTGCTCCAGTCTGACCTCTAAGATGCAGACTCTTGGATATACTATGGTTTGCTCCTGTTTAAACAACAAAAACATAGGAAAAAGTCCCATTTTCATTTACAGATTTTTGTTGATGAATTTGTTCTGATTCCCAATGAGATGTTTTGAAATAACAGAATTTCATGTGACAAATTACTCTTGTCACATAACAGTGCTGAACAAACCTTACCAGTGCCAAGGTGCAGGCTGGATGCTGGGGGCACAGAGGATGGGGTTGCTGACTGCCTGGCCTTGCTCAGGTGGAAACACCAGGGGAAGGAAATGGATCCCTTCCCTCAGGCAAGTTAGGAGCTTGGCTCCAGCATGGAGACTGCAAACTGCCCTGTCTTTTTACAGCCCATCAGTCATGGTGCCAGAGTAGTCAGTGTTGTAACTAGACCTCCTGATCCAGACTAAGAGTGCTTTGGTCCAAGGGGTGCTGGCAGGCGATAGGCAGAGAAACATTGCTTTGCAAGATACGCTGTCCATCTTCACCAGCTACCAATCTCATGGCTTCATTGGCATGAGCTCCATTTAATTTAAAGGTGAAGTTTAGTTCTGTGCAAGTGTACAAATATGCAATTACTGTACGATCTGCTTAGCATGGCTGTGCATCAGTAGGTGCTGCCTTATTTCCTCAGAGGCCGTGGTGCTGCCTCAGGGCAGCAGGCCTGGGCAGGATGGCTGCTCCTGTGGGCCCTGGCCCATTGGGGGCTGCCTAGCAGCACCAGCAGAGGCTGGCTTTGGCTTCCCACCTGCCCTGGGATCTGCCCTCCAGGGAAAACCAAAGAGATTTACCTCTTGTCCAAAGAGGCGGGGTGGCCTTCCCTGCTGCCCCAGACCTCCTCTCCTGTGGGGAGAGGAGCCAAGCTGCTCAAACTCGGAGTCCTGTGGCTTTTCGCTCTGGGGCCTGCGGCTTTTGTTTCTTTGGGAACATTTGCTCAGGGAGCTGAACGCTTCCTTCATTGCAGATTTCAAGGTTTGCTGAGTGAAAATGGTGGTTAAGCAGATGGTTTAAATTTTTGCATCTCTTTTCTCTGTGGTATCTCTGTTAGCTTCTGTTCTGCCATTGAAAAGAAGGGAGGAAAATGAAACAGAGTCGCTTCCCTTTGTGATGTTAAAGAAATGAAAAATGATTTTGTGCATATTTTTAATCAACATTTTCTTAACAAGAAAAAAGATAGCTGGATTTTAGCAGGAAAGGAGAAGAGTAGGGAAAAAACCCCTTCAGCTAGCTCAACTTTTGGACACTTAATGTTGAAAGGGACATGTGTTTAACTGGCTTTTTTCTAGATTGAAGATTATGAATAGTGCAGTAGAGAAATATACTCTCAGCAAAATCAGCTGCATTTTATTTCTTATGTCTACAAGGAGAGAAACTTGCTGAAGGGAGAAATACAGGCTTTTCGGCAAAGCTCCATCTCTGGGTTTTCAGTTGGGTTGAACTATCAGCCTCTCAGGAAATGGCAACTGCACAGCAATTTCCAGCAGACATATTTGCTCTTGGTGTAACCAGTCAGCCCACTTGGTGAATCTAATGTATCTGCAATGTATTGCAAGTTGGGTTTCAGGAGAAACCTGTAGTGGCTGACCTCCAGCCTGAAGCTGGAGAAGTGCTGTGCTTCTAGCCATTCTGGACCACTAAGATACCTCTGTATGGGTAGTATAGTAATGTAAAGGCATGAAATGAGGTTTTTACACTTGTGTGTGGAGGTTGGAGTGGCAAAGAAGAGAGAAGTTTAAGACTCAACATAGGGGGCATTATTTGATGCTGTGAGATGGGTAGACCTTGTAGTTATCTCCAGATACTTGCCTCAGGAAGCCCACTGTATATATGGCTTGTGTGGGGCATCTCATCTCCACTGGGCTGTGCATGATCTTACTTGAGTGCTGCCCCTATCAGATAGCAGTTTCCAGTTGGTGTTGGTAGAGCATCTCCTGGGTCCAGGAGGTTAGTGCCCTTTCTAGAAACCCTCAACTGAGATGAGGGTTCCTTTGAACCAGGTGCCCTGCACATAGATGCAAATGCAAGTATGTGTGAGACATGCCTTTTTTCTTTTTCCTGTAAGATTAAGGGGGGAAAAGGACAAAGAAAGAAAGGATTTTTCTCTGTTTTTTGTAGGTGGAGGCACAGTGCAAGAGGCCGTTAATATAAACATCCCAAACTGACAAAGGGAATAGTGGCACAGTCTCCTTCTACATTAGCTATCAGCTTGTCTTTACCCCTTGAGTTATTTTTACTACAGATAATTTGGTTACAGCTGTTTTGCTTCAGTGAAGCAGAGATTAAGTGGTAGGGCATGTTGAAACTCTGGACTTTCAGTCCCATCAGCAGTTAGTGCAGAATGAAAAAGAGAAATGGTGCTTCCTCTGCTGTGTGGATTAGAAATCTACTACTGGCTGTGTGGCTGAATCCTGACAGCATCTAGTCAGGGTGGCACCACCGGGTAGGGAAGGCTCCTGGGAAATAAACATGTCAGTTCAAACAGCATGAAGGGGCTGCTGCAGATGACCTTCTATTTTATGGTTTTAAACTGACACTAAAAGGGTGGAAATGGAGCACATTTAGGCTTGTTTCTGAGTTAGGAAAGGGGAAAACAATGATGTTCTCTGTTGGTATTAATATTCTCTTCCATGTCTCTGCTTCTGCCATTCATCACACTACTGTTTTGGCTAGATTGCAATGGGGAAAGTATCGGCTAATGAGTGACCTAAGGCAGAAAAGTAGTGGATGTGTTGGCACAGCCTTTCACAGGCTGTGTGAGCTCCCTCAGCCTGTGCTTAGAGCTGCCCAGAGGCCATGCAGCACTAAGCTCAGCTAGACCTGTGCATTTCTCAGTGGGGCTCACTAAAGTGGCCAAATGTGACTTGTGGGAGCTGCCCTTGGTGTGGGTAGCTCAGTGTGACCTTGCATCTGCCTGGAAAACACCCTGTAAGTTATACTTGGTTTAGCTAATGCTTTCCAAAACCTGGTCAACTTATGGCAACTGTGTGTACAGACTGGAGTGGAGTATTTTCCTTGGGATCTAAGGTATATTTCTAATGCAGCAAAGCAACAAAGCTGCTTAATTCCTAAACATCCTAAAGGGATGAATTAAAGTAATGACTTTCCTGCTGCCACTATATTTAATCTTTCTTTAAATAAATACATTTCCACAGTAAGGGATGAGAACAATCCTCTGGGACTGTTCTATGCCAGAAACATCACTGCATTGAGATCCCTGCAGTGTATTGGCAATTGCTGTCCTGTCCTATTAACCCTATCAAACACCGAAATCTGTCCCTTTGAGACTTGCTGCTTCTACCATCAGAAACATTAGAGGAGTATCTGATCTGGATACCGCCCTAGCTTAGCTGGAAGAGAAAGTTTTCCTCCTGAATACTTTTTTCCAGGCATTTGAAGTAGATGTTAATAGAAAACAAATGGCTTTAACCACCTCAGGTTTCAGTCACTGTAAGGCCACAATCCCACTGATTCTCAAGGTCATCATACAATTCTTGGGCAGGAGCTGTTTAAGAAACACTTGAATTTCCTGTGGAAAAAAAAATGTTTGATTTCCAACTCCCCTTGAAACTCAATTATAAAACCTTTCAGATGAGTTATTAGGGAAAACAAAAAACCAACTAGACAACTGAGAAGTAGTCTTCCCCCAAGCCCGTAGCTCATCTAGGCTCCTTTATGTTGTCAGTGAGTTATAGTACTTCTTTGCCTCTTTAACTGAGTAGAAAGGTCAAGGACTTAGCATTTGTTTCAGCATTCAAATGTATTTTAAGAGTATTGAATTTGAGGAAGGACTCAACTGTTGCCTGCCCTTTAGGCACAGGTTGTACAGTGGGCGTGAGCTTTGTGGTGCTGGGTTCCTGTAGTAGTTTGGTAAACATTAAATTTAAAAACAAAATGAAACAACAATCTCCCCACACCCTCACCCACCTCTTTTCTTTGTGAATATGGTATGGAGGGAAATAACTGGTTACTCTTGATACAGGGAGAAACATGCAATGCCTGACAGGTTTGTGCGTAAACGGAATTGTTCTGAGCTGCTTTGGGAGCTTGGCAGGACCTGAGCATGTGGTTCATTTGCTCTTCACTTCTGCTTTCCTCAGGAAGTGAAGTGCAGCAGCTAATCAGGTGATTCACAGTGGAAAGTTTAAAGAGCAGAGTGGGAGCTGCTGCATATGCCAAGATGCCTCGTAGGACAGAAGCAGCAATGCTCGTTTCTCTGCATGTGGTTACTGACTGCAACAGGAGCTGCTGAATCTAGGAGCCCAGGTATGTCAAGAGATTTTCTGTGAAAGCAAAAGGAACTGACTGTTAACTGTTGAAGGAAACTGCAGTATTATCTGGAACTGGTTTGCTGTGGTAGAATAATTTTCAAACAACAAAGGCTTCAGTCAAAGTTCACCCTAAACTGCAGTACAAGGAGGAAAAAATCAGTGGTTTGCTTTATTGTTTAATCTAGGGATGATAGTAGTATTGTAGATGTAAGCAGTGTATCTGTGGCTGCTAGTGGAAACTCCTTAGATTTGGTTCAACTGCATGTCCTTACCTAATGAACTGCTGTATTGAGATCAGAATTGCCTTGGTCTTGTTCCTTTGAATTTGTCACAACTATATTTTTCATGACTGACCCAATGCATTCTGTTTGCTGTTGAGATGGGGGCACCACTTCACTTCCAGGAGGATCACATCTCAATACACCTGCTTCTCTCTTGGCTGCAGTAGGGATATATGCAAGTCAGAGAAGAAACTGTTCCCAATTAGAAACTTAGAAGCTACTCTATAAAACAGAAAAAATGAAGAGTGGGTATGTGAGGGAGAGCCTGAGTCAGTTTTATAGCTACTTTTGGATTGCATGGAGATGGTCCTCAAACAAAAATAAAGAGAAATGAAGTATTTGAAACTGAATTAATGATTTGTGAGATTGTACTGCAGAAATGCTTTGTCCAACTTGCATGTACTCAAAGTAAGAATATGTTTGGACAAATGAAGTCCTAGTGTAAATGAATGCAACTCCTTTGGTAGAAAGCATCACACCTTCTTGAAACAAGCTGAAATGGTATTTATATTGCTGAAAAAGTAGGGGACATGTCCTACTGAAATGGGACTTGTTCTCTGAACAGTTTTCAACCTTCTGTAAGCTGACAAGTGTTTTTAAACCACTGTTAATTGTATTTGGTAAACTATTTGTATTTCAAGGCACCATCCATGTTAGGCTTCTATTGTATGAAGCACTGTGCCAGAACTTAGGAAGAGAGAATACCTTCCCCGTAGTACCATAGAATTTACAATTAAATGAACCTGGCAAGGATGAGTAGGATATTGAATTTTGAAACTTGTTTTAATTCATTGCAGTTGTCTTGTTGGAGAAGATAAGTAGAATGGCATCAAAGTGTAAATCTTTTTGGTGGTGTTTTTAGGTTAGTCTTGCAAAATACGTCAAGTATGATCACTAAATCTAGGACTGAGATTTTATCAGTCTAAATTATCTACTATTGGGTAGATAATTTAATAAAGGCAGAAGGAGCTCAAGGAGGAAGAACCAAGGTGATTAAGAGGGATGGAGGTAAGAGTAGATGGACGCTGTCTGGCACAGTGTTTGTTCTGAGGCACTGTCATTTCCTGTGAGCCACAAAGAGGGAGTTTGACTAAATTGGGGGAGAACTAGAATTTGTGAGAAGATGGTTCATAAAATGAAACAAGTGATGCCTTCTACTGCTTGGATCTGTTATGGCATCAGACAGCTTTCCTGGGGAGGTAGTAGGATCCCTGTTTTTAGCATTTAAGATGATTGACTGGCATGACTTTAATGAACAAATTTATCTTGGCTGCCAAGGAAAGGAAGGGGATATAAAGAAGTATCACACAGTGGATTTTGGAGGTGCTGAGTTTCTGATGTGTTTCTGATAGTCATCAGAATCCTGGGTTTTAATAGTCAAGAAAAGGCTATTAGGAGAAGGAAGGGGTCTGATATTTAGTCTAATATACTTCTTGTCTGGACAGTTGGAATAAATAAGGAGGCAAGTTGTAGTACTTATTTTGCTTTCACATACTCTTGGAGAATAGAGATTTCCATGTGCACTCCAGCATCTGACATTTTTTGCAGATACTTACCATAAAAAGTGGAGCAAACACTGAAATGTGGTATGAGACTTGATCGTGTTTAGGTCAACTATCTTACAATGAGACCCTTCTTTGATAACAAATTATTTTAAATGTGTAAGTAAACTTCTTGATGTGGGTGAAAATTGGGATTTTTGTAGCTGTGTGGGATCATTCTTTGGACTGCTAGAAGAGTTAATCCCAGGTAAATATAATTAAAATGTGATTTTTAAGTAAGGTTTTAGTATCAGTGTTCTGCCTGTCCCTCTGCTGGCTTTGCTCAGGCCTCTCTTCCCTTTTGTCTTATCAGTCTGAAAAGGCGTAGCCAGATTACAATGTGATTTCACACAGGCTTCATTTAGAACAAAAGGGAAAATACATGAACAAGTTCCACTTCCTCTCTGTTACCTGACACTACTTTCTGAATGATAGCATTAGGTTTGATACATTTTCACCTTCATATCTTTTAAAAAAATCTTTTATTTAGACTTTACTTTTAATATGATTGTGATATTTATAACATCAAGAATGAAATAAGCTGTTGGTTGACACTGAGGATCAGGACAAATGGTGGAATATAGAAGAGTCACCATATATGACCTTTTCAAGATACCTAAGCTATCCTTAATACCAAAGATACTTGAGTGCTGGACCCTGTGATATTGTGATTGGTTTAGAAAAATAATTATCCTGCAAGAGGAATAGAAAATGCAAAGGATTTAGAAGTACAAATGAAATTGTAGATGCATGAAAAGGCTATTAGTAGAAGGAATATTTAAAGCAGATAGTCTGTAGTCTCCACTTGCACTAATACTAGAGGTCTGACATTTAGACTAACATGCCTCTTGTAGTCTAGACAGTTGGAGTAAACAAGGAGGCATATCATAATCCTCACTTTGCTTTCACGTACTTCTGGAGATTAAAGATTTCTGTGTACACTCAAATGTCTCACATGCTCTGTTACAATTAGGTCTTCATTAATGAAGTTGTGTGTGCATATCTTGTCTTTATAGTTTCTGTGGAGAGGGGCAGAAATGAGGATACTGTCTTATGAAGTCTTTCATTACATAGATTCATAGAGTGAGAATTTTTTGAGACCAGCCATGCCTTTGCTGTGCCACCAGCAAGAAAGGACTGCTAAGTAAACTATGAATAGAAGGAGAGAAAATTGATAAACACATTTGGAGTGCCATTCAGTATGGTGCACTTCAGTGTTGTTGATTGGTCACTGACCTTCTGAGGCCGGAGTAGGTACTTCATTTCACCTCTCTGTACCTCAGTTTCACCATCTGTAATATGCCTCTGGAAAGGATTTCAGGCTTCTCTATACAAATGACCAAGGTGAATGTAGGCACTGGGACTGAGTTACTTATTATTTAGCATTGATTTGGGCTTAACAGAGTATCTTCCAAGGTAAGAGATTTCCCTTATGAAGAGAAGGGTGCCATTTGGGATGCAAGAGCAGCCTCATTGAAAAAGTAACTCTGAACTATGTTCATGGAATCCGCTAGAACAGTACCCAGACTTTCTCAACACACTGTACAGCTTCATAATAACTCAAGTGGGCCAGAAACCCATACCAGGGCTAAGTATAACATGTGACAAATATAACTCCAACGCAGTCATGAGGAACGGTCTTCCTGTTTACTCTGTGCAGATAGTCATCACACTTTCTGCTCACAGGGCTGTGTTGTCTTAACACAGACAATTAAAGAAAACAGCTGTGAAACACAAAATGTTGTTGGGGTAGGAAGTTCCAGACTGACATCCCTGGAGACTGATCAAAATTTCATAGCCCTCCATCTCCTAGTGAAGGACAGAATATGGGCTGTGGTAGAAAGTTACCCTCTACTGTAGTGTGAAGGATCAGCATTTGCAAACAAGCATAGGTGTCTGCTGGGACCTTTGGCTTGCTGCAGGTGGTGTCGTGCACAGTGACAAGATAATGTTGGCCTCTTGATCTCTGCAGTATGGAGCTACTGCATCAGTGTGGAAGTGAAACTGGTTCATCTAGCTTGGAGTGGGCAGGATGCAAGCAGTAAGTAAGCTGCATAGCTGATGGATGGTGAAGGAAGATAATAAAAAATGTAGTAACTTCTAAACTAAGTTCATAATAGTGCTTTTTTTAAATTATTTTAAAGGATGTACATATTGGTAGTGTAGGAGATTTGACTCAGTTTTTTAATTACATTTGCTTTTTGACATTTTTATTGACAAGCTAGAATGGCAATCAGATGTGTAGAGAAGAAACCTGTTTCCTAGAAACGAAACTGTGTTGGTGTTTTTCTTTGAGGGGGTAAACAATGTGCTAAAGATTCTTCTAGGCTCTTAAAAGACAACATAAAGTTATGAGCTGTGGTCATCTTGATGACAACTCCCCAGCTGCCTGCCCACACTGATAATTTGTGTGTCATATTTTCAGTAGTCAGACAATGTTCTAGAGACCAAAAGCATATGGTTGATTTTGATGGAAAGTGGAGAAGTCTGATTTCCATTGGTGTACATGTCATTATGTAGATGCTGGGTAGCAGGGTGAGCTCACAGAAGGCTATGGCAAAGGAGTAGAATTGCTGTGAATTCAAGGCTGTGTCAGGAACCTCCCAGAAGACTATGGATGAAAACAGAGTTGGAAAGTAGATGAGAGGACTTGGGTTTGATGAGGGTACCAGAAGAATTCCTATACCTATCATGCAAGATGGACCCATTGTAGACTCAGTTTGGTGGAAATGAGGCTGCTAGAAGCACCTTGCTCCTCCATTGAGGCATATCTATTTCAGTTTGCAGGATCAGTAAAATGGGTAATGTTGTAGTGAAAATACCTCTTGTACAGAGCTGTACATCTGCAGGATAGAAGGACTGAATGTTGCTGCCTGTTTGGGCCAGCACACCAAGGTGGGGAATCCTTGGCTTTCACACAGTTCCTATTCCAGCCAGTGCTTCAACCATACTTTAGGTAGGGAATGCACAAGATATGTGCAGCTTAGTTTAGCATCCATACTCAATGAAATGTGTAATCTGGCTCTTTGGTAGTGCTCTTCTGTTGCAGATCTAATGATGGTAATAGTTAGGACTTGTTTTACAATTGGGGTGATTGAAGTATAGGGAGAGGATCAGGCTCAGTGGCTAAGCTGGGGCTGGAATCCAGATTTCCTGCGTGGTTTACCAGTTTGTCTTGTCAAAACTCAGAGGCGTTCTGTAGCATGTGCACATGTGTCTCATGGGAGAGAGCTTGTTCATGTGATTGCAAGGTGTTAATGTTCTTACCCGGTAGCAGAGTGCTTTGCCATCAGAATTGGAAAAGAATTGGTGGCTGCCAGTGTTTCCATTCTTCTAACCTCTGCAGCTCCAATAGTTAAGACTGTCAGGGTCTAGTTTCATGGGACAGTTGGCTGGTAAGAGATGATGCTATCTTTAACTTCATGTCTTGTTTCAGCATGGACAAAGCAGCTGAACTCACGTGGCAGCTGGAGGATTCAGCTGGCAAAGCAGGACAGCAAGACCAAAGCCCTGATGGCGGAGACAAAGCAGAAGTGTCCGGACAGCCTGCACACAGCAAGGACAAATCACTGCAGAGCCATACCCTCAAGTGGGAGACTCTAAGCAGACAGTTTGTAGAGTATGAGCAGGTGGCTCCATTTCTTATCCCAGAGGAGCAACAGAGAAGGCTGCTGGACTTTCTTCCCCTCTTCTTAAAGGTGTGTTGTCCTCATTGCCTTTAGTGCAGACGTCAAGGATGTAAATCTGAGTTTCTGTTCTATCTGTTCTGTGGTCACCCTAACTGCCAGTGGAGTTAATTGGAGCATGATCCCTTTGTCTAGGTGATAATTACTTTAATTCCATTGGGAGCCTGGGGAAACATTTTATTGTCCTCCTTTCATATAACCTACCTGCTATGTTAGCATAAGAAAAGTAAATGGGGGAGCACTGCTTTACTTTCATGAATGGCTAAGCTCTGTTCTTGGAGTTAAGGGATATGTTGATGAGACAGGCATGTTTCAAAGTGAGTACCCTGTGAAGAGGTTACTTCATGTCTGTCATCTATTGTATTACGTAGTGGGAAGCTGAGCACAGTTTCAGTCTGGGAAAATGTGGTTGTGGCTTGCAGCCAGCTAGGGGAAATGCAGGGGTACAGAATTAGGATAGATAGCAGAGCTTAATACTAAGAGGAATAGAAAACTTGGCCTATTTTAAAATGTACTGTGGCCATGTTGTAGTACAGAAGTTAATGACAGTGACTCTGTTTATATGGAAGCGTGTAGGACATAAACAGTGATTCTCTGTGAGAGGGACATTTTGAACTGTGTATGCAGGGAAGTCACTATGCTCAGGGCTATGTAATCTTTTGTGTCCATGACAGTAAAGCAGAAATAACTTCCAGATAGTCATAAACATTTCACTCAGCTGGATGGAGCATGAACCTGTGAATCTTGTAAGTCCTGGTGCAGAGCAGGACTTTGAAATACCTGTGTCAGTTAACAGCACTGAAGCAGGTCCCTCACTGGTGTCAGTGTGAAGCAAGCAATTAAGTTGTGGGTAGAATCTGGTGGTGCCTATGGTGAAGAGTTTCCTGAGTTTGAGTACAAGCTTGCCCTGGTCCAGGGCAGTGCAGACAAAACGAATGGAACATTTTGAAAAGACAGCGAGTGTATAGCCTGGAGTCTCAGGAGAAGCCTTCTAATCTAATTGGCCTTACAGATATTTTGATTACCAAAGTTTTCACTTTTCACCACTTCCTCTCAGCTTCTGCATTTATTTGCATAGAAGCATGTCCCTCCTGAACTGAAGACTATATTTGAGCAGAAGAGCTGTTGCTCTGTGTGCATGCCTGTCACTGAAAATGAATATATCTCTCTCTGTATGCAGCGCTACATGTGCTGGGGCAGGCTCAGCTCTCTTGGGAGCTCACCACTGCTTTATCAGCTCACAAAATTGTGGTTTTGCAAAAGGGCAGAGTTCTTTCCTCAGCCTACAAAAAGTGCTCTTCAAAGTCAGATAAGGACTGATAATTGACAGGTTTCTCTGGAGGAGCACCTTCTTATTCCATAGATCTGCTTTTTAAATGGCTTGCTGAAAATTGCACTGTTGTCTGAGACAGCACAGCAACATGATACAACCTTTTTGCTTGTAGCAAGAGCATCTATTGCTTTTCTTAGAGCTGTCTTCAGACCTCCTGTCTTCCTTCCTCTTGACGCTCCATGGAAAACATACATCCTTAATGCTTTGAGGGTATAAATTCATCCCAACAAGGATAGGCTTTTTTGTGGAAGATAGTCTCTTCGAACTGCTCCCACCCCTCTCTTGTAAGCAATGTATTGCAGGCCTTTTGTGAAATTCTGCTGCTGAGGTTTTCCTGCCTCAGATTTACAATGAAATTTAAATTCCCAGATCTCAAGGTTTCGGAGTTCTGTTGTGGCTTTCATTTTTGAATACCATATGGTTAACATGAAGTGAGTCTTGGTGAGATAAGATTATATAGAACATCTTTAGATTTGCTGATCATTAACTAAGTATGAATAGCAAGAATGCCTTCTATATGAAGGTCATTTTTTGGAGTTAAACTTTCAAAGAACTGAGGCACTTTTTGTTACTGAACAAAGTTGACGAAAGCTATAAAATCTAGGAAGTCTTAGGCATTAAAAATTGGACAGAAAAGCAGGAAATTGCTTTTGTCATGACACATGAGAAATAAATGTTAGTATCAGTGGGTCAAAGGACAGCTGTTCCCCAGGAGGCAAGCTGAGTATTACTAAGGGACTGGCAATGATGTGCATATGCATACCCATCATGTGTTTCCCTTCTGTAGGGCTGAACTTCACATACTTTAGGGTTGTATAAAGTGATTTAATGAATTACAGTAATGCTTGCAGAGTGGATTTTAAATTCCTAAAAGATATTTTGGCTGCACAATATATTCAGAATGGACATATGAATTTCTCATTAACTTAACACTTTTTGCCCCAAGAGAGATTCTTCCCCTTTGCTTTTCTTACATGCATCAGTGGAGCTTTGCAGTGGTTTGTAGGCATTTAGGTTCAAATGTGCGGCTAGAGCATTTTGGCATTGTATCACTTGAGTACACTGTGGAGGATCTGGCCCTTTAGTTTTGACTCATCATGTCCTTCCCCACATGACTCTTACTCCCTTCATGTACCAGCCTTCTGCTTTGTGCTGAGCCCCTGGGCTGGCTTGGGGAAGCACATCTCAGTTTGAGTTGTACATGTTATAAAGCTCTTACAGAAACTACCTCACTTCCTCCTGTTTAATAGGCAACCCTGCACAAGTCCTGTCCCTCCTTGGAGGATTTTCATGTGTTGCTTTTCCTTTCCTTGTTTGATCATGCAGATATTGGTGTATCTCTGTCTTTGTCTTAGAGTGCTTTAGCTCTTATTCAGCTGACTGGAGAGAGGGGACACTAACCAGAAGCCACCTGGGGTGTGTAGTCTTGTTACTCACTGATACTCCTTGGTGTAGGAGGAATATGTTAGCCATCTGCTTTGTGATTCAGGCCTAGACTGGGAGTCATTTTTATGTGCCCTCTGCATCTTCCCTTTTGGTACCTCAGACACTATCAGAATGTTCTATTACATGGCTGGCTTTTGAGCTAGCATCTCTCCATGAAGCATGGAATAGGAAGGACAGATGGCAACAGCAGACACAGGGAACTTGTGGCAGAATCTTAACATGTAGAAACAGGCTTAAGAGGAAGAAAGAAAATCAGATTACATTGATACCATATTATCTGAGTTTCCATTGAAGGCAGTCATCCTGGAATGGAGTCAGGCTGATGTTCTTCCAGATACAGATCTTTTATAGGCTCAAAGACTAATATGGAACTGATTAGGTCTGTTCTTAAAGGAGAGTATATTCTAGAGGTTGGTGTCTGACCCACAGGAAGATCACCTATAAAATCAAATCAGAATGTTAGTGGCCTGGTCTGTACTGAGATAGACTAGCTACATTTTTGGATGATGGTAGCATTGCTATGAACCTTTGATTTTTGTTTTCTGCTTGTATGGTCTGAACTTCTAAAATTTATCCTGGTCTTTCTGTTAGCAGAAGAGTGAGTATAACAAGTCCCTTCTGAAGTGTTCAGAGGGTGTTCCTCTTTGAGGCAGAGGAAGGAATCTATCACTGCTTTCTTCTAAAAAAGTGTATAGCTTAATGACAAACACTGTATATTCTTAAGTGGCTGGGGGTTTCTTGTCATTGTGTTTGCCCAGCTTGCTTCTGTTTACAGTTCTTCCCTTGCTTCTGCATCAGAAGTGGAGGAATTGATGGATCTTGCCTCTGCAACTGAGGATTTCTAAAAATCATTTATAGTCAAAATCTGAGGGGGAAAAAAACCCCCTACCTTGTTTTTTTATATTGTTGATTGATTGAAAATTGATAGGTACACTGAGCAATTGCATTTCACTTTTGTAGCCCAGAAAAATATTGAGTGGAGTTTGAGGTCAATGCAATAAAATCAAGTGTGAGGGGGGGAAAAAAAAAATCAGGTGCTTGCCTGATTGCTGACAGATGACTGGCACTTTGAGGAAAGAGATAGCTTGTCCACAAGCTGCCATCAGCAAAGAATGAACAAATAATTGAAAGCAATGGTAGAGAAGGAAATAATGATTGTAGAGTATCTTTCACAAAGAGTTGCACTGATTTCTTGGCAGACAGTATTATGGAGTCTGTTCCAAATTACTTTAGGAGAACATATGTCTTATTATTTTTTATACCTTCCTTTCATCATCTGGCCTTACACAGATCCTTCAGAGCTTTTAGAAGGAGGAGACTTTTGTAAAGAAAATCTTCAAGGTTGCTGGGGACAGAGGAGTCTTAGGCTGGTATTTAGAGATGGATGCTGCATTGTTGCTAGTGCACTGATGTGTGTAGCATTGGATGTTCTATATAAAAGTAATGGTACCTGAGTGTCAGATGTCAATTGGGTGTGATACTATCAGTCCACTGGAATATTTTTTTATTGCTTCTGAATTTTTTTTCCCCAAAGTCAAGGCTAAGAAACATTTGAGAGGGGATCTGTTTGTCAGAATCAGATCAGGGAACCATGAAGTCTTTCTGTTGTTCCTCTTGTCAATTTTGCATTTAATTGCTTGTCTGTTCTTGAACAAGTAATTTATAAACTTATTTATAAATAGTTTATGAACTTCTCTATACATTTGTTTTCCTTGTCTAGCTATGCATTTAGAGTCCTAAATACTTTACTGTTTAGGGGTGCTTATTATAGCATAGGAAATGTTTAGAAATCCTGATCTGGAAAACACTTACTGTCATTATCTCAGCATTTTAGAAGTGCATCTTTTCCTATATTAGCACTGATCTGTACTCATGATGTAAGCTGACTTATTGTTGTAAATTCCTAGCCAGGCAGAGTTGTTGCTGCAGGCCTGGCAGCCTACTTCTTAACCTCACTGGCAGATGGGTTAGGCAACTGATGTTGCTGCAAAATCACAGTGATTTTTGAGCTAGAATATTGCTGGCTTTTTCAGCTCCTTTTCCCATGTTTTCTTTTATTTTCTTAGTTTGCAACAAAAATTAGTTCTGTCCAGCAAGAAATGTTGATTTTTTTTGAGCCTTGTTTTCCTCCCAAAATAAAGTAAAACTGAAAGGCAGAAACTTTATGAATGTGTTAAAACCAACAGCAACAAAATACCCCCACAACCCCAAACCAAAACAGAAACACACACACCCCCCAAACAAACAACAAATAAAACCAAAAAGGAATTTGCTTGGTTTTTAGAAATGTATTGACCTGAAAGAAATTGTTCAGTTTCAAGGTGTATCTTGGCAAAAATACTGCTACCTAGGAGCAGTAGTCCTGTATTACCATGTTGTTTTTGACAGATCTGTTACAAATACTCCAGGAGAGCAGCAGTTCCAATCCCATTTCAATCTCTAAATAGCTGAGACCCATGCAATGACTTGCTGAACAGAGAAAATGAAATTTTTATTTTTAATTTTTATTCAGTTGAAAACTCATTTTGTTTATGACTAATTTTGGTTTTGGAGAAACTCATTTTTGGAGAAGGATATACTTTTACTGAAAAATTCTGGAATAGCAACAACCTCTTCAGGGTACAAGGTCTTCATGTTGTATTTCGAGAGGGACTAGCATGCTTTTGATACAAAGAGTTAGTGACATGGGGCTATGACAATCATTTACATTGTTTTGATTATATTAAATGGAGAAAACTTAAATGCTCTCTAGTAGGTTCCTTATGTGATTCAAAAGGTAGTTCCAGGTTGACTTTATCTGTAGTGTCAGGTTCCTGCCTGTCTGGCAAATACTGCTTAATGGACTATGCTGGTTGGGGAGGGGATTTTGCAGGGGAATGTTAGCTTTGTTTATATTTATTAGTACTTATCAATCTACAAAAGATATGCTATATCAGAAAAACTTAACAGTTACACTTGGATTTCAGGCCTGGGAACAGTCTGCTGGAGTAATTGTATTCCCCAACATTCAGCTGTTAGCCAGTGAGGTTTCTAAGCTTCTGACAAAAGAAATTAAGAGGAACCTCAATGGCAAACCTGCAGGTAATGATCCCATACCTTATCCACTGGTTCAACTTACTCTGGGAATATACTGTCATTCAACTGTCCTCTGTGCTTACCATGAGGTAAATAAAAGACCTGGCTTGCTATGCTTTGCCTTTTCCTGTTCACCTTTTAACAGGTGTGAGCTAGCACTGGATTTGGATGATTGCACTGAAGATCTGGCCTTGTATGCTGTGCTGACCTTGGTTTTGGAACTTTTGTAGCTGGAAATGTATAATAATGCAGCTATGCAGTAAAAGAATAGGCGACACACTATTCTGAGGAGCTTTCTTTAATGAGAAAAATACTGCTAGCCACACGTGGATTTCCTGGTGGCTGTTGTACATTCTTAGCGCTGGTCAGCTGGCAGATTTCATGAACTGATTTCCAGTGAAGCTCGTCAGTTTGAAACGTGTAGTTTACATGAACTCACCTGAGCCTGATGGTGGATCAAAATCCTTTTAGTCCTTCTATTCACTTCAGTGGACTCCTGCTACTGTAATTTTGTTAAATTTGTCAGAACTGTTAAGAGGATCAACACAGCATTTTCATCTTTCATAAAAGAATTAAAGTTTACTGTTTTTATGGCAACAGAGGAAGCTCGTCTGGCTCTGGAACAATTGCTACAACAGAAAGGGGAAGCAGAAGATGGCCATTTGCTCCTGAAATCGGTGTATCTGCTCTCACAGACTGACTTGGTAAGAGAAATGACTACAAAGAGTTTTTTGTTTTATCTTGTTCTGTTTTCTTTTTCCTTTTATTTCAAAGAATCTGGGTAAGCCACCCCAGCAGTGGAACACTTAAGTCTTGTAATATTTGTTATCCCCAATGCTCTGTGCTTCAGCCTGCCCAGGGTATACAGTCAGATAGGGGACACACCACCAGATTTATAGTCCAGGCTTTTCTTAGAGGGAAGTAAGTGCTCTGTGCTTTCAGATACTCTTTTTGTTTTGATCATCAGGCAGCTGTTTTTTCTAGTGTTCCTCTGACTCATCTCGACCCCATCCCCCCCTCCATTGTGTATCATTGTTCTTCAACCTTTCTTTGTCGCTCCAGCTTACATATCAAAAAGATGACTAGTAAGGGTCTGTCTGTTAATGCAGTAGTCAGATTTTCCATCCTGATAGCCTCTTGCTTTGAAGCATTTAAAACAGAGCATTTCACAAACTCTAAATGTACAGCCATCCTGAATGCAGGACTGGCATCAGTATTACAGTGTGCTGATGGGCATCAGGGATGCATTTATCCCTAACTTTGAGCTGAGCAGTTTCTCATGCTTATTCAGATACATGAAAATAAAATCTTACTAGCAGCTTCTAGTGGACATTTTCTGTGTTATAAGTAGCTTTATAAAACTATATATAGCTAGACACAGCATGAGATTCCTGCTGAAGTTTGTATTTTTCACAGACTGAAGACATTGCTATTTTTTGTGGCGTATACTCACAAAACTTCCTACCACAAACCTCACTCTTCTGTTTAATTTGCTGCTGATTTTTGTTTTGATTGTGTGCCACACAGGCACACTGGGACTTCTCTTAAGTTGTACATAACTGTAGTAAAGATGGGAAGAAACTAAGTGTTGAGAAACATTGTGGAGAAACAGTCTCTTGTATTCATACAAGCTATAATTAGAAGTGTGAGTAATTATTCAATATGTTACAAAAGCAAAGGCGTTATAGCTAAATTGCTGCTATGCTGGGTCAAGAAGAGAGTGGAGAATTCGTGCTTTTAACATACCAGGCCTCTCTAACTGCAGGGTGTCCTGTGAACTAATTGTAAAGGCAGCACTCTCTGCCCCTAGAATTACTGCTATTTTAGCTGCTAGTTAGTTTGCAGGTTGTGTGCTTTATTGACTGGAGGCCTCCTTATGCAGGACATAGTAAGTATGTCTGTCAAAGCTGTAGTTCAGCTGGAGTGAGAAATCCTGGGAACAGCTATGACAACACATGGTCAGCATATTTACTTCTGCCAAGTGGATTTGTACAGCCATGCTATATGATTGCCATGCTTGTGTGCACTAGGGCACTTCTAAAGATAAAATGCTCAAGTACCTCTTTCATCTGCCATGACTACACTCAGTGTGTAGAAACAAAGGAAACTGGTCAGCTTCTGGACAGTCTGATTTTTATTTTCCTTATTTAGAGAACTATGTGGAACATCATTGGATCTGGCCTTCCAGCTGCTCTGATGCAGTGCCTGTACCTTTTCTTTACTTTTCCTCTGAAGAAAGCCAGTGATGATGGAGAGACAAGTGAGGATGACACTCAAACTCAGGAAATGCTTGTTAAGGTGAGATGTGCCTCTAGGAGTTCATTTGCCCTGAGTATTCAGATGTTCATTTAAGCTTTTAGCTGGTAATTGATTCAAACTGCCAAAAAAAGGAGTAAATTTGGACTGAAAACCATTGAATGAGCATCAGGTGCAGTATAAAACAATCTGAGATGATGCCACTGTCTTTTTTTTTTTTGAA
>VXBL01002511.1:0-141680 GCA_013400195.1 Aramus guarauna | reverse complement strand
TTTTTTTAGGGGGGGGGGGGGGGGAATCCATTGATAATATCCTAGTGGTAGTTTTACTTGTTCATTTCACTGCATCGTTTCTCCTGGCATTAGTATTAAACCGTAATTCCCCCTCAGTGGATTTTCCTTCATCTCCCAGATATTTGCAGAGGTGTTTATTGTAGCTGATGTTTGTTTGCTTTTCAGATCATGCTTAACATGTACAGAGAGGAACAAGGTGTAGAGGAACTTCTGGCAGCTGATAAGCTTCAGTCATTAATTATAGCAACTGCTTCCCTCTGGGACCAGTGTAGCCACTCATGGAAAGTACCTACAGGCTGTGTGCTAAGAACGATTTCAAAGGCTCAGACCAAAAACAGCATTGTGTACCTACAAGGTTTGGTTTAGCAATTTGCTTTCTCCTTTCTTCATAGCTCCACTAAGAATGAATTCTCAAGAAGAGTCTCCCTGGTATAGATTTTTATCTCTACATCTGGTAGTCAGTCAACTGCAAAGCATGGGCTCTTGTTTTTCTAGGCAGGAGCTTTATTTAGTACTGATAGCCATCTGGAAACTGAAGTTTTTCTGCACAAAAAATAAACTTACAGGCAAGGGCCAGTCCCACCTGATCACCCTAATGTAGGCAAGGGCAAGGTGTATTATGTTGGTTTTGTTTTTAAGTTGTGTGACTCAATGTGTGAGCCTAAGGCTCATATATGCTCTGAATGAGATTGAGGGCACTTCCAGAACAACAGTATCTTTTGGGACAACATCATGATTTGTTAGTTACATCCTCATGTCTTCCTAGACTTTATTAGAGTAAGCAGTTTTTTGTTAAGAAGTGCAAAGGCTATGAGTTTCAATTTCTTAGAAGGGGGATGCCAAGGTTTATAATCCACACTTCACTGTCAATATTCCTTGTCATGGAGTAACTGCATATATGTATTTTTATTATTTAAAATAAAAAATTGGCTTCCTGGGTGAGATTGAAAGACTGAGGAAAAAGTAGTTCTAAGAGGGCTGAACTGTTTAGATATTTTGAAGCTGTCCTGGAAGGACTGGCCATCAGATTAGACAAGAAAACTAAGCTTCATTGCTCAGAGCAAGGTGTGTATACCCCATTACTGATGCCTCACTGAGCAAAGAATTAGTCTGTGAACTCTGCACAGAATGTGTGATTGACTTTAGTACAAGACAGTTAAATGTGTCAGCCTCTGCTTACCTTGTACTCAGACAGTTGGATTCACTGTATATGAATTTTGGTGAATGGGTGGATTGGAAGTTTATACTCCTAAGACTGAATCAGCTTCTGGGGGAGAAGCAAAGAAATGCATGCATAGTTAAAAAACTAGAAGTGTTCTTCATGTAGCCTCTGAGATGATTGTGATATTCATATTTCTTCTTATCTCTTTTTTCCTAGAAAAAGAATTAACTGACTCTTATTTTATTGGGAAGCACACTTTCAAACTTGTTCCATTTTTGTTAGTAACTTTGAACTTTTTGATTGTCAGTTCTTAAATACTTGTGTTTTTTCCCCCACAGCTGTAGACTGCATTAAAATAGCTATTCAGAATCTTTTTAAACTGGCTGATACCTTACCTGCTTGTGATGTGTGTGAAGCTGCTAGTATTATATTGTGCTTTGTGAAAGATTCCTATCCCATATCATCAGCTTTGTTAACAGAGTTTGAAAATAATGATGGCTACCAACTCCTGCTAAAAATTTTACTCAGGTAAATAAAGAGGTTTTTATGGGCTTCTAAAGGATGGTAAAACTTCATTTTTCAGAACTCATGGTCATCTGTTTTGAATTATGAATGATGTAGGTATTCCTCTGTGGATGCAAAGCCAGTAATAAAGACTCTGGTATTGGGTCTTCTGTTCCTGTTTTAGGAAGGGAAGCGGTACATAACTTCTACTGAAACCATAATGGAAATTAAGGGTAGGAGAAGTTAGTCTACAGGTGGGATAGGGACTTACCAAACACAAGCAAAGGTTCCTCATCAATTAGTATTAGAGGGGATGTAGGTCAGAGACGTTTCTCAGTTAAGGTAAACTCTTGATCCACGAATGCAGTCAGCTAGAGAGGGAAAGCTGATCTCTTTGCTGTGCAAAAAAAAAAAAACCCACCCAAACTTCTATCTGAAATGGTTATGTTCTCCAGAACTGAGGCGAATATGAACATATCAGGACAAATACCCACTAATTAAAAGTACAAAGTAGAATCTTTTACGTCCTTGTCTCCTTGCAGTTTCTAAGCAGGCTTTAAGATTGCTATGTCAAAAGAATATATTGTACCACTTCCTCAGAAGCACTTAAGAGCTTTGTTCTGGTTTTCTTTAATATCATATGAAAAGAGTATTTCCAGATCTCCTCAATCTATTGTTGTTTCCATTCTGGCTTTGCCTTTTCTTGTAATTATTCTCCAACACTTGCAAGAACTTTTGTCCCTGACCAGTATGTTAGACTGAGAGGGGGTATTTTGTAATTTGGGTCTAAAGGATTGTAGTTTGAATCATGAATCCAAAGATACCTGTAGGTGAGTGAGTTTTGGATGGCACAAAATTACTAACCTACAACTGGGAAAAAAAATTGTCTTTTTCTGGCAGTGATTTCTTTAGTTAACATAGATTGTCTAGCTTTCCCTTATACATTTCAACACAGCTTGCTTGTATTTCTGATTAAATTCTAACCATATAAGGGCAGAAACACCTGATCTTTATCAGTAAGGGCTGTGACTGCCCTCAATCTTTTTTAACTGATGTAACTAGGCTGGAGGCACAGAAATAGCATACAGGTGCTAAGGGCTTCAGATTAGCCTCCCTTGCCAGCCTGTACTGGTGGAAAGGGGTAGACAGCTTCTTTCCTGAATAATTTGTGTGACCAGGTTTCCTCTTCTGATGTTTGGAATTTCTTTTTCAGGTAAAAAGAATCTTGCTGATTTGCATTGTTTCCCACCAAAAGGGATACCAGAGGGCCCTGGGCCCTCTTTTCCTGTTTAGATTAAACCATAATATTTTTTCTTCTGAGATTTTCCTAACTTCCAGTATCAGCCTATCACTCTGCCACTAACTCATGCCTAGATGCCACAATTTTTCTTAAGAATTGACCCCTCTAAGCAGTACAGAGTAGGATGACATGATAAGCAGCTCTCTACCCTTTGACGGACTCTCACTTCAGTCTAAAGTATGGCAAATCTGATGTTACAGTTCAAACTATTTCCTTTACATAGGAGAGAGATTTCATCTTCATGTCTGATTCACAAAGCTCAGGCAATGCAATAGTTTTCCTAAGGGCTGAGATTTTTCTGTTGTTTATCTCAGTCATCAAGACCCATACCTTGCCAACCACATGCATACCTTTTAATGTTAAGTGTCTGTTTTAATTTCTTGATCTCTCACAAAAATTAAATTTTTACTCCCCAAAACAGGCATTCTTCTGGAGAGAATTTATTTTTTAAGTACGTGTAGCTGGACTAAATTCCAACACTTATCTCTTCCTCAGACTCTTACAGTGTCACTTCAGTTTTCTTCAGTTTATAAGATTTGTTCTGATTCAGAATGTGCCACCAGAGTGTGAAGTTAGTGTTTGTAAGGCGGTTAAATAAATCACAGAAATAAGACAAAAAGATGGTAGAATAGACTGGAGAGGAGTACAGGGTAAAATGGGTAGCTCCTGTGTGCTCAGTACCTGGTGATATATCCAAAATATTTGTATTACTAAGGCATGCACATATGACTGTTCCAAGCTTTGCTCCTAGATGCGAGAGGTTGCAGCCAAATGAAGGAGAACCCTATCTGGATGAGATCTTGGACATGCTGACTTGCCTTACCACCTGTGGAAAAACTGAACTGAAAGTTTCTGGCAATATTGTACACCCACAATTACCGCACTTCAATTTGGAACAGACACGGTCTTCTGGTACAGTGTGTATATATATATATGTGGTTATGTAGGTGGGTCATAGAAAAATGAAGGTCTATTTATTATGTGTCTTAAGGTGGAGGAAGAAGCATGAGATGGCATTTTCTGATCTGTATGCTTAATGCTGCATGAGCCTGAATGGTACCTACATCACTGAACTGTCGGCTGTAGGGTCTGATTCAAGGTTGAAAACATGCCTCCCAATCACATCCCTTGTGTCTGACTCCTTCCACTCTCAGATATGATTTAACATTATAGTTGTGGTGCTTGTGGTCTTAAATAGCACTGATGTAAAAATGATCTCACCTGGTTTTATCCCACAGGAATGACAGTGAAAAACCTCCAGCCCTTTCAGGTGTTGCAGTCCATTTTCCAGAAAAGTGATGATGAGCACCTGTGCAGAAGAATCTTGGTGGCAATTGGTACCATATGGGCCTGGGACACAGTGAACTTCTTTCTTCTGGAATGGACACTACAACCTATCAATAAGTTTACTGACATAATCCATTTCAAACCACACCCAGTGCAAGTCCAGTTTTTCGGACTGGTGGAGTCCATAGTCCTAGACCTGTCCTATGTTCCCCATGAAATTTTGAAGAAGGTTCAGTATTTGATAAAGGAAAACACAGTGCCATTCTGCACCTTAACAGCTCTCCGGTGCCTTCTCAGCATGACCAAGAAAGACCTGCTATTCAGCGACATATTCCGTGACTCTGGGCTCTTAGGCCTACTGCTGGCACTTTTGAGGAAGCAAGCCAAGATCCTGAGGAAGTCAGGTACAACTTAATGCCATTTACACTGACTGTTGAAGTAGGCAGATCAATAGGAATGAATGAATGTCATTCTACAGTCAATTGATAAATTTTCTATACTGGGTAGGTAGACTTTGTCTGCAAGCCAACTGGCTTAATCTTATGATATACTAAGCTGGATCCTCTCTGAAATTTTAGCTGGTTATCATTCTGGTCACTAGCCTAAACAGTTCTGGGCTGTTCTTCACCAGTGTATGATGAATTATTCTGGAGAGTACCATTCAGTCTGCACTTCAGGTTTAGGTTAGACATTAGGAAAAATTTCTTCACAGAAAGGGTTGTCAGGCACTGGAATGGGCTGCCCAGGGAGGTGGTTGAGTCCCTGTCCCTGGACGTATTTAAAAGAAGGATAGATGAGGTACTTGAGGACATGGTTTAGTGGTTATGGGATGGCAAGGTTAGGTTAGTGGTTGGACTTGATGATCTTAAAGGTCTTTTCCAACCGAGATGATTCTATGATTCTATGATTCAAAACAGGTCTCAATTGGGGATTCTCTAGAATGCCAGCTTAAGAGTAGAACAAGAAAAATTTTCAGCAGTGCTCTGAAAATAACACTTAATCCTGAGGACTAATGATGGAAAGCAATTTCTTCAATTTTGGACGTATACTACCCCCAATTGCTACCATCCATTGTCATCTGATATAGTTATCTTCTATTATGAAAACAGGAAGGTAGTACTCTTGGTGCGGTAAGAGTGGGGTACAAGTGACTTGGGGGGGACACTCACATGATTGAAAATTTATAACTGCTATTTTAAAGAAAGAAAAATGCATGATAAAATTTTCTGTGCTGTGTAAATTGGGAAATGCCTTTACATTTCAGTGCAATAGTCATTTAGTAAAGGAGGAGGGACCCAAAGTACGAGGTATAACTTCTGATGCAGCAAGCACAACTGAATTATTTATACATGTTTACTGCAAGAAACAGAAGGAATATTAATTGCAATAGAAGTTCTGGAATGCAGATATCCATTTCCTGCAAGGACACTTAGATTTGTGTTCTTGATATCAGAGAAGTAGAATTTTGTACAAAAGTATTTAGGTAAGGATTGTCAAGATAAATACCAAGGTTCTTGAAAACTTAGCCCCTATGCACGTAACCAAAAGGTTTCTTCTGTCTCTGCATTAATTTCACTGCTTTAGATCACTTGGTGATCTAAATTTTATAGAATGAATGATTTAATGGCTGTGTGATTTCTAAATTTCTAGAGATGGAGACAGGTGAGAAGACATTGTGTGATGTGATCAGTACTTCCCTCTTCTTGTTTCCAGGAATTTAGCCTGTAAACTTCAAGACTTTTAAATCTAAAAATAATCTAGCTTACACTGTCTGTCTGATCCTAGAAATGTTAACCTTTGAACATGCAGGGGGGTTCTGCTCTTTATTTTTAGGTATTTAAGCTTTCCCTGTTGCCATAATATTTTACCAATTCACAGCTCATTGCCTGTAATGTTCTTTTATTTGTGTGTTCCTACCTGGTATCACTAAACAGGTAACTCTACATCAATTGGGAAGTGCAAACACCACTATTACCAGTATCGCTTATGGTTATGTAGGAGATCTGGGCTGCAGAGCACAGGGAAACCTGTGTTTCCCATTCCCAAACTAGACCCTGATGACTAGACAATGCCCTGTCTGTGTATTATTGCTCATTTTAGGTTTCAAGTAGCCTGTAAGTAATATTTCAGAGAAAACAAGAATTTGCTGGAGAATTGGTTTTCCTTTTTTTGTTTAATATATTTTAGCTACAGTTAACAATGTCTTTTAGAAATTGTATTATGACTTTTAATATACTGACAGCTGGAACCCATCTGCCTAGTCTGGAAGAAGGCACTGAGAAGGAATTAAATGCTGTGATGCTGAAGATGGTGGCTGCTCTTACAGTGGGGTCTGTGAGAAACACTGGTAAGACATGTCATAGGACTGCATTACCTTTGTGATGTTTGGTGGTAAGTAGCCAAGACGCTTCTTAAGTAGCACCAACAAAGTTTCCTACTTCTGTGTTTTAGTGAGAAGTGGAGGACAAAAGCTAGAAGTGTAGGGATAACACTATTACACCAGGAAAAATGTGACAAAGATTCTCATCTTGCATAATGAGCCTTATCACAGTAGTCACCCTGCTTCCCTCATCCGTGAGGATACTCCTGAAATATTTACATAGAAAACACAAACTTACCTTTCCACTTACCTGTGGAAAACACAAGTGTGTGGGTTTTGTGTATTGTTTGTTCATCCAAATTTTCTTTCATGGTATCTATTATTTGAAATCTTGATGTAACCAGATGCATGCTGAGTAACACTCATACGTTCAGTATTGGCATACCTAAGAGGTATGTGTGGGGAATCTTGTGGAACATAGTAATACAGAAGTGAACTTTTCTAAATATTGGAATCCACTTAAATCACTTTTGAATCCTAGAAACATGTTTACAGCATCTTACACAGGGCAAATACATTGTCACAACCTATCAAACAGTCCCCTTCATAAACAAAAGAGATGTTTAAGCTGAAAACTAATGAGATCTTTTCATTATTGTATTGGGAAACTGTCATCTCTGATGATTAGAAACCATGGTCGTCCAGTCATTTTATCCCTAGTTGTTCTTGTGCCATTCAGTTTGTCATCTTTAGCTTAACCAGCTCTTCTTGCCTTCCCTGCTGTATTTGTAGAAATGTGGCACTTCACACCAATGCAAAAATCTGCCTGTGAAAACTACAACTAAGGATAGTTTAAGTAACGAATGATACCATGTTTGTCCCCAGTTATTCTGAAGGACTATGGAATGGTGCCATATATCAAGATATTTTTGGATGATGAGTGCTACAGGAGTGCTACTCTCAGCATCTTGGAGCAGCTATCAGTCATCAGCTATGAAGAATATATGAGCATTATTATTGGGGCCCTCTGCTCTTCTACTCAAGCGGAACTACACCTGAAACTAGATCTCCTGAAGGTAATTAATGTGGCTTCCCACTTGGTTGTAGTTTTCTTGGAAACTGCTTGGCTTGTGGCAAATTGCTCTTAATCTTCTCCTAGCACTGTGTTTTTCTAAGAAGGTGAGTGTGGAAGGAAAGAGAGCCATGGGCCAGTTCTGGATTGGTAAATTAGGTGCTTTGATTTTTAGTGGGGGGGTCTGTGTGTGTGGTTAACACCTTCACTCAGTATCAGATTGTGAAGTACTTTGAAGACTTCTACAGTAATGCAGGGTGGAGAGATGGAAATGGCAAAGGATGTAACTGTATGAGCAGCTCTATGTAATGTGACAGAGAAAGGACAAACAAATGTGAATGAAAATGGAGGAGATGTAGAAGAAGGGATGTGAGAAGAAAAGGAGTAAGATTGGAAGGGGCAGGGTAGGCATGAGACGTTATCTCTCACGTACACCAGTGTCACGGAAAAAGATGTGAGATGATGGAAAGGAGGAGTCTTATGAATGTTTGGAGGAAGAAATTAGAACTACTCATAGCCTCTGTTGTGTTTATAGAGGGTCTGATCCATAAGCAATGAAGCAGGGGAAAGAATCAATGTGCTTTATTTTGGTTTACATCATGGGCATTAAATTGAAAAGTAGCAATGTTGTAAACACTGATTTAATTTTTCCTTCCACTTTCTCTACCAAGTGTGAATTGAATTCACCTTTCAGCACTACATAGCAGCTGCTTCTGTCATAAAAGAACTATGCTACTTTAAGAAAAAAACAAAACCAAAAATGTGACAAAGTTTATAGCTTTGATTTGAAACAGTAAACTTCAACAGCATTTGTGGAAAAGTTGAGTATAGTGTCCAAATTAATATGAAAATAAATGCAGCTTCAGTGTCTAATTTTGACAAATGATAACTGTATTAAAGCATAATGTAAGCAAATGAATTTATTATCTACATCCATTGGGACTGTGATTGTGTTACACACAAATTCAGATTGATTTGCTAATATATATTTAGCTGTTAAAGCCTAAGCCCAAATGCAATTAGCACTGCCGTATTCCAGCGTGGCACGTGCACAATTATGAGGAATAACAAATAATGGAATGTGAAATAAATTCTGTTAACGTTAACTGAGTTAGGGGGTTTCCAGCAGACATCAGTTTTATAAATTCAAGACAGAGGAATACTAACTCATAGGCGATTAAATTCTAACTGAGTTAGAGCTGGAGGAAATGTGGTTACTGTTGACCTTCTCTGAAATGTGTTAAAGCCATCCTGATAACTTCAACTCTGAGTTATTAAATTTACTCCCTGTTCAGAAGTCTCTGCCTGGTTTGATACATTATACAAAATTGAATGACAGTAATAGAGTTGCCCCTCCCCCTCCAGTTCTGGCAACCCTTTCTCACAGTCCTAGATCCTGTTACAGGGAAATATATTTGTTAGAAACTTTCTCTTCAGCAGGTTGTGAAGTGAACCTCTTTCATTGGATATCTGTTAGGAAACTTTATATGTACAATCAGCCCTTTCCAATGTGAAAAGGTAAAGCCTCAAATTTGAAAGGGCCCTGGTGCCTGAAAGAGCTTCATAATTACAAAATCAATTGTGCAACATCCCAAAAACCTGGGATGGATTACATTCAAATACAGTGGACTGTTTCCTTGTAAGTTCTTTTTTCTCACTAATTTTACTTGCACCGCTATAACTTTTAATAACGTTTCTAGGTTTATTTTAAAATGGCAAGCCCATAGCATTCAAAATTTACAAGTGGTATAGATTGGGTTTTATGCATGTGTAATATTTTCAGGTTACATTCACTTATAACCTGCTTTAAGCCCAGTGAGGTTAGAGAAAATCTAATGTCTACTTTATCTTTGGATATGATGTTTTATGGCTTTTTTTTCTTCCTAAGTGTTGTGCAAACTTTAAAAATAACTCTGAGAAAGGGAATTATTGTTGCCCACTGAGGCTGACATGGGTTGCTCCTGAGGGTGCATTCAAATCTTAAGGTTTTTTGACTCACTTGGTATATGGAGGAAGGGAAGAGGAGACAAGTTTTGCAGTGGTGACCTCTACTTTGACCAATTTTTTTTTTTCTTCAGAGTGAAATTTCAGTGAAAATTTTGATACAAACTTGGAATTTTAAAATACTCTAAAGCTTCTTTGTCCCTTGGTTTAAGTGCTGCTTTTGTCTCCTTCCTTCCCAATGTTCATAGTCACTCCTGAGGATATTGGAGAGTCCCAAGAGTCATTCAGCTTTCAGAACCTGCAGTGGATTCAATGGACTCCTGTCCCTTCTCTCAGACATGGAAGGTGCATTGCAGGACCCTCCATCTGGGCTGTGGATGGCAGTTGGACAGAATCGCGTATTGGAGCTTGTTTTCTACACGCTTCAGGGGATAACAGCAGCCCTGCACCTGGACCCTGTCAACAGCAACTTTTTCCAGAGGAACGGTCTCTTTGAAAAGATGGCAGAGGATCTGGGGTCACTTGGATGCTTCTGGACACAAGGGAAATGGCAAATCCCTCTGAGACTTGAGAAGACAAGGACGTTTGCAGAATTCTTGGATGCAGCTTTCTGCTCTTCAGAACCTTTCCCAATGTGGCTAAAGAACTGCATATGGATTCTTAATTTTCTTGATCATATGGTCAAAGGAACCCTCCATCTGGAGAGCTACTTCCAGGAGAGAAAGCCAGAGATGGGAGAGGCATCAAGAGATGATCAGGAGGGACCCCAAGCTCAAGAAAAGCATCCTGTTCCTTTCAAAAGACCAGGCAACAAATTACCTGCCTCTGCCTATAGGCTATGGGGAAACCCTGAAAAGTAAGTTTTTATTTACTATGGGAAATATAATAAGACTAATATCTGCACCTTGTATGATAGTAAACTGAGGTAAGGTGTGACATAACCTGCCTAGAACAAACAAATCAGTGCCACAATCCCAACTCCCAGACCTCTAGACAGCAGAAATCACATGGTTTTGAAAGGTAAATGATGGCAGACATGGGGATACAAGTGTTCAGTGGAGCAGTAGGACACACAACCCCAAGAGTCGCAGAGTTTATGCTGAAGGTTCTGACACAATGTGGGAGCAGGACTGAGCTCTAAGGAAGGAGCTGCTGGGACTTGAAGCTTGTATTTAGTTGAATATGCCCAGATCAATTTTGGCTTTTGCAATTATGTGGAAACCTGTTTCCAGTCACCTCATACATCAAAAATAGAAACTACTTTAAGTTATTTTAAATGCTTCCCCATGCTGTGTGTGTACACACACTCTCACTCATTTACTCATACAGCTGAAATAGACAAAACTGGAAAAGGAATAGTAATGCTGCCTGCCTCATATAATGAAGTATTCTATCAAAGTATGTATTTTTTGTAGGAAGGAAAGACTACACTGGAAATCAACGTAGCTGACAGCTGTGAATCAATTCCGAATAACTTGCATTTCATAACTTGTGAGATCTTATGCCCCTTCATGTGTCTGTAGCTTTATCTTTGTGTCAGTCCTTTTCCCAAAAATGTTTCTGGTTGGAGTTATGCTTTAAAAGGTGACGTTTGTAACTGAAATTGGTTACTGTAGGCTATTCCAGTCATTTTCCAGGTTAAAGACCAAGTCATTAGGTCTGCCACTCATAGCTAGCAGTCACTGAAGTCAGCAGAACTTTTGTTACCTGAGTACTAAGGCAGGTTCAATAAATATTTCTGGTCATATTAGTTCTTATTTGAAACAACTAGAAAAACCTGCAGTAGAGTTCTTTGCTCCTTGTGCAACTGATTTTAAAGTAGTTGTGAAGATGTTTGCTTCCTATCACCGCTCTTCAAATTATAACAGAAGCTTCTGGTTAGATATTCAGTGCTGGGGAGAGGACTTGGTTTCTCAGGAGGATTGAATACTCGTTTCAAAGCAGATCTTCTTAACCCCATTTGAGAGAACGTGGGCCAGTGTGCAGAGAGTGTATGGATGGTGGTGGTTGTGAGAAATCCATAGCTTGTAGCTTAAGTATGTGTGTATAAGTGGCTCAGGGAAAATAAGGGAGAAAGGATAATTCAGTGTCAATGCTGGGAAGGGTGTAGCTCTGTCTTCTGCTTGTCTTAAGTTACTAGATCTGAAATATAAAGTCGGGCTTCATAGGTCCTACTGTTTTGCCTGCTGAGCTGTGAGGCTGTGCAAAAACCAAATTAATACCACTTGTGCAGCAGTTAATCATGTAAATTGGTATTCATTCAGTTCAGTGTCTGGTTTGGAACAGTTTGGCTTTGGTTCTGGGATGTGAAGGCACAAAAGGAAGCCAGATTATTTTCCAGATACAGCTGGAAAGTGTCTAGGCTAAGTGTATGAAACCACAGCAGAGGAACATGAACTGGCAAGCTGTCAATCTTCAGGCCACACAGCCTGTATCCTTTTTCAGCAGTAAATTTTCTGAAATAAAAATAAAATCAAGTTTCCAGAGTTCCTGCAAGCCTGTGGTTCCCCTGATGCAGCTTCCTCTTAGCTGTACTCCACGCTCACACTTCCTCCTGGAGAAGGCTTCAGTCTGGAACTGTGCAGCTTGAAAGGAGGAACTTGAGTGCAGTCAGAGTAGGTGACCTGTGATGCTTCATCCTGCAACATGTATTTAACATCCCTAAAAAGGGGAAATGGAGGTGATCCTATGGGAACCTGTGACTGAGACATAAGAAAACCAGCATTTTAACTGGATAATAATCTAGCCCCTTACAATGTCCTGTGGTCAATGGCACTGCAAGCTGCTGGGCCACAGGGGAATTGACCTTTTCATTCCCATCTGAAAAACAACCCTCTGTGTTCCTGCTCCTGCATTAATGTTTGAAACACCTTCTGTGACAGATGGGGTCTCTGTTTTTCCTTTTGCTTCTGGTAATTAGAAATAGCTTGCTGCAAGCTGTGTTAACTGAGGCTGATCTCTCTTTGGGAGGGAAGCCCCTCTTCATGCCCACCCTAGGAGAATGGCTGCTGCAGCTGCTGTTACCACAGACTCACTGCGCTAATGACTCTTCAGGTTCTTTGTGGCATCTCATTTTGTCCCCAAACCCTCTTATTTGTCTTATTTTTAAATAGCAGCCAGTGCAGAGCAGATTTGGGATTCACACTGGTGGGGTAGGTAGAGTGGAATCATGGGGCTGACTGGATAGCCCTGAGGCAGCAGTGCGAGATACAGGATATTTGCAGGAGTGAGGAGTTGATACACGGAGACAGCTTTTGTGCTAAGACAAGCTAGAAAATGAGGGCCTCTTGGGAAAACCACAGAGAAGGCTGGAGATAAGTCTTATATATATTTCTTAGAGGGGAGTGAGTGTGCAGTGCTGGCAGGAAAGTTGAGGTGTAGTTTGCTGGTCAGGGACTCTGGATTTCCCTCCTTTGTTCATTCTTAACAGCCCTGGAGAGTGCTAAATGTGCCAGGCAGTGCTAAAAAATAAAACATCTACTTATAACTATGGAAATGTCTTAACAATTCCATTATTTTTTAAGGATGACTTTCTATTATGGTCTTCTGATATTAACATTTTGTTAGCTCACATTTTACCTTTACTACACATCATATGGATTACAAAAAAAATTCTCTATCAAAGAAAAATTTTGAGATTCAGAGGTAACCATATTTCTTCAGTGCCTAATTCTTTGGGAAGACTGCTGTGTTTTATGAAAGCTGGACAGACAGCTTGTCAATGTATTTTTACAGTGCTAGAGATGGAGGTTTGAATTGGATTGAAAGTTTGGGAAGTCAATCCTTGAATACAGTGGCTTAGGCTAAAACTGCACTTGCTCTGGGGAACACAGCTGCAGCAGGGAAATAGACTGAAATTTTGATCCTATTGATTCTAGCAGGCCTGGATTTTTCCCTTTAAAGGTGGTTAGGATTTTTGGGGATAGATGGAAGGAGAGTGTAGTTTCAATGTGTACTTTTTTCCTGTTTGACATTTAAAAACAAACCCATGTTCATGTCAAGTACAGGTGTGTGTGTGTCCAGACTGGAGCTACTGCTGCAGTAAGTATTTATACAAGATCTGATTTTGATTCATTACACAGAAAATATCGCTAAATGAGCAATTTCTTTAAAAGTATCTTTCTTGAGGGTGCAGTAAGAATTATTTGTCACTGTGTGGCAGTGTGCTACACGTTACTTGCTGCTCTCATATATGCAATGAGCCGTTATGGAAGTGGCTGATGTTAATAACAGCCTTTTTACCTTCCTTTAGATCCCTTGTAAAAGTTTTTTTGCTCACTCTTGTACCCTTTGTTTTATACATTCCATAAAGCATTTTGTGCTTTATCTTTTCAATTTAATTATGGCTGTTAATGTTGCTTTTGCTTTTCTCACAAGATCTATTTGGGACAGATGTTTCCGATAGTGTACATCACAACTCTGGTTGAGGTGCACCCAGAAATGCTGATGACACGCTGAACACTTTGAGCCTGCAGTGCCTAAAATAGAGTTACTGCTATGCTGTGGCTTCATCTTTGAGATATATCTGGCCATCATGGCACAAGCAGATCTTCTCTGTGGTAACTGTGCCTCAGTTTTTTCCTGTGCCTGAACATACAAAGGTGATACATAGCAAAAATGATAACTGGTGGGAAAGCACAGGTATTTAATTTTCTTTCACTAGTTTAGGCAGATTCTAGTGTTGGAAGGGAAGGGTTGCATACTGATTTCATCAAGACTGTCTCATCTTTGCTTATTGCTATTATGGTTTGCAAGTACTGAAGTTATTGTCTGATCAAAGTTACAGAATGCTTGAAAATAGAAAATATAACACTAGTTCTGGGCTGGTGCATCAGAGATCCCTCTGGTTGTCTGTTCTCTGTACTGCAAGTACCTTCAAAGGCAGAGTTTGTTTAAAGAGGCTGCTGCACATCTTTGAATGTGCAGGTCCCTGAGATGTAAGCTCATGAGCAGTTATGTCCTGTCTTTGTTACTGTAAGGATGCTTCCAGCTGTTCCAGGTCATCTGTAGTACTTGCTTAGTTTCAAATGCTGAGCCTGATTACTGCTAGGAGGATTTAATGCTGTATTCTGCTGGAAAACTTTTGGACCCTCTTTGTTGTTAATGATAATTATGATAAGTTTTATGCATCTTCTTCCTGCAGGTGGGAAATGAGAGACTGTGCCATTGTACATCCGGGTGCTGTCTGTGTTATGGTGAGGTTGCTGCCAAAGCTGTACAAAGAGGGACACTCTCAGGTGAGTCTGAGCATATCAAAGTGCCATCTAAACAATGTCTGCTACTTTTTTGTAGCTTCATTTCCCAGAATTGCTTACTCTTTGCAGATGTGGAAGTACTAAAATTTACCTAGAACACTGGCAGGAGGATCAGCACAAATTTCACTGAGTCAACAGATGTAAGAACAATAAAGGCTCTTGACTATCAGTTTGACTAAGTGTTGACTGATGCAGTGCATGGGTCTTGGTCCCAGAATACTGCAAAGGCACTAGTGTAGAAGTCACTTGAAAATTGTTTAAAATATTGCTAATGGACTGAACAACCAGAACAGTCTGGCTCTTCAGGCTTAACGGTCCATAAACTTTCAATGCAGCTTAGAATCTGCTTTGCTTTGTCAAACCTTCCATGCACATGCCCACTCTGAACAAGCATATTGCCTATATGGTATCTGCTGTCTGGTCTAAAATACTTGAATACTGTTAAAGTATACATGGAGGGATTGAAATAAAACCAGATTGTTCATCCAGAGCTGTGGAAGGTGGGAGTGCAACTAACTGCTGGCACATACCAAATCTGTGTAGTGGAACCAAGCCATCAACTAGTGAAATTTTGTTGATTACAGTAACTAATTTCTGAAAAACAAGTAGAACAGTTAATAGGATTGAGAGAGTGTGTCATCAAGAAACTATCAGAGTTGGCTCTAGGGCTGAGCTGTATGAGAGAGAAAACCTCTCAGACCCTCAATAGATGGCAGTGTTCTTAAAAATATGAAGAGCTAGAGCACAAATTCCAGCAATTTGTTATGTATTTAAGTGTGTCCATCTTTTCTTCTTTTCTCACTCCTTTTTTTCTTAGTCAATAAGAAATTATTACTGATAGCGTTTGTTTAGTATTGCTGTTGTGAATAGGATTGCCCCAGGTCCTGAGTTAAACTCTGGCTAGGAGTTAACACATGTCCTGAAGAGTTTTTCATCAACTGACCCACAAAAAGGATAAGGGAAAAATAGGATTTTTTGGCTATTCTATTTAAAAGTGGATGAGAGAATGAGTGGAACCTCATGTTGCATAGCTTGAGCAGTTCACTGATGCTGCCAGGTAGTGACACAAAAGGCTGGACTTTAGTACCTTTAATCATAGCATATACTACTGCACGAACCCTTGTGAAATAAGATGCTACTTGGAATGTGGGAATCAGGCAAGATCTGATGCAAAAGGTGGACTTCAACAGGTAGTGAAGGGGGGAGCTACTTGATAGAAGGATAACACAGAAGGAATTTCCCTTTGAATAGATATATTCTGTCCTAAACAGGGTACTACTATTTCTTAGTGCAACAGTGTTTGACAGCTGTATGAAAGAGGATGCAATTTCTTTGTGGATGGAGCCTTTTTACTGCAGACTTTCATTCAAAAGCCAAAAGGGGCTTTTTGCTCTGAGTTTAAAACTGAGTCAAACAGTACACTTTTAGGAGCAATGATGAAGAACAAACAGTAACTCATCTCTTTCTGCTTGTTTTAGTACTATGATAGATTTATTTTTGTAGACTCAAGTGTTCAGGAATAATCTGGAAAAATCTTTGGAATCAGTTCAGGTCATGTGCAAATCCTTTGCTTTCACAGAAATGGCAATGAGAAAGCACTGCTTTTACAGAAACATTAATGGAACTCAATAAAATTAATGTACTCTGATTCTGACCCTCAGAGATAATATCCATTTCCTGCCAAATTTGCTGCTTCTGTGACCTTTGTCAGGCCCAAGCAGGATGGGCTGCAGCAACGTTGAGCCTGTCAGCATAGAAAAACAGTAGCAGACAGTAAAACAGGTAGTCTTGCACTTCAGTCATTTCTTCTGACTTTCTAGAATGACAATTAAAAGCTGAGGAGAATAGATTTGTGGTTGTATCTTACTACCATTCCTAGGTAAGATCAAAAATCATTTGAATGAAAACTTGCTTAAAAGCCTTAAACCCCCCAAAGAGACAGTCTTTGAGTCAGTAAACTGTATTTAGAGGAAGTTGCATGTATTCATGCTTAGGACTGGTACTAAGCCTTTTCCCATCAAACTGCATACAGTTTGACCAAATATAAGGTGGATTTTCCTTTTAATATGCTGCCTGTTCAGTGATGAAACATAGCATTGTCACATGTCTCAAACAAAGTACAAGTGACACACGTTAACATCCACTTGAGATGTGGCTCAGGATATTCAGTTTCCCCTCAAACATATCTCATCCTTGCTTGGCACTTTGGAACTGTGGCTTTTAAGACTCCAGAGTGTCATGCCAGATCTTTTCTGTTTGCAATGTCAGATAAGAAGGTCCTCTAGATCTAACAAGGATGAGTAAAGGAAAGAGAAGAACTTTTGAGAAGAGAATCAAAGCATGATTCAGCTCTGTCATCCTCATGTGATTCATTGTGTAAATTATCTATAATTTTGTTAAATAATATTATTGCTTCCACAGCTGGATTTGTCTTCTCTATTTTTATCCATGTCTCTCCTATGATGAACTACTGTCATATTCACAGCTGTAAAACTAAAACATGCATCAGTAAGGATTTTGTACCTTTTTAAAAGACCCATTTTAAATTTAGCCTAAACTAGTTGTTCTTACTGATGTGAACAGCATAACACTTTCTAAGTATTTGTACTTCTGAAAAACAAATTCTTTCTAAACTGAGAAGGTCTCTGACACAGATATGGTCCACAGAAAACTGTGTGACATATATTACTAATATTGCTGCTAATTTAAGTGTTAATATAGTGAATTCCTAAATTATTGCACTGCATTATCTGCACAAGGAAATTCTTTGGGTATTTGGCCAGAGCTTCATTCCCCTTTGGGCTGTGCAGCCCAGGATTTGGGAGAAAGGAAAGGAGAATGGACCAAAACTCTAGTAGGAGGAAGGAGACTAGAAACACCCTGGCAGTGGGTCCTCCAGCCTGGGTGGGTGGCTGAAGGTCAGCTCTTTCCCCTGAGGACTTTCCTGCAGGCTTTGCTCCAGCCTTGTCTCCTGGGGGATTTTTCTTTGAGCCTGTTCTGATAGCAACATAACAGGGTTTTTTAATATTAAGAGAATACACAGCCTGTCTGCATAACATCTTCCATGGTTATTTTTGGGCTTTTAGTAAGAAGTTTTCTTGTTCATTGATCAACCAACTTCTGAAGCTTTCACTGTTTACATAGACCAAACACTTTTCCTCCTGTACTTCCAGCCCCACAGCCTGCCCTTTTATTTGCCCTGTTTCTCTTGCTATTCACTTTCTCCTTAAAAAGCAGCCAGCATCTCTGAAGTTGCACTGAAATCTTGGTAACGTACCCTGGATTGCAGAGATAGGAACTCTGCCAAGAATCCCTGGCTAACTATACTGAAGATTATTTTCTACTTTGTCTTGTTTTTCATGCAATGGTATCATTTATAAAGTGGCATATAGACAGCTTTGTCTTCCTCTCAGGTGTCTGATGAACATCATGTTATACCACTGCACAGTAGCTTAGAAAAATGAGGAGGAATCTTTGCATTCACCTAATACTGCAGGGGGAAAAATACTGCAACTAAATGAAATTTAGCAAGCAAGAGGTCTGTCGGACCACCAGTACTAACAAAAGGATTCTTAACATTATTAAGAGATTTTGTTGCCTGGCTTCAAATGGTCAGGACTTGCCAGTCTATCTTCTCTAAAGGCAATAGTAGTCCTGGTATTCATATGAGGAAAGCTCTGTAACTTCTCTTACACGCAAGCTGTATCGAGAGTAAATGTGAAAAGCCTGATGGAGATGCTATAATTTGTGTGGCATTTAACTAGGCCCTATCTAGGTTATGTTTTTGAAAAGTAGAAACAGTTCACACAATTCATAGTGGTTTTTCCCCTGTCTACTTGCAAGGAATGCATGAACACAAGTTACTCTAACTTTATAAAACCATCTATACATACTGTCAGCAAAGTAAGCTTTGCTTGTTAAGGTCAGTGGGTGAGAGTTAATCAGCAGAATATTGTGATATAATGGGAATGTGCTTGCAGCTGGGAACTATGCATCAGGAATTTGAGCTGTGAGGAATTTATGAATTTTTTACAACATTTTAAGGGGAAAAATTGCACAAACGACTTTCAGAAGTTACTCAAACTCCCTACAGACAATGGGCTTTAAGCTGATGGATGTCTACCTTTTCTTTTGAAAGCATGATTTAAAAATCCTGGGTCACTTGAAACTTTTTGAAAGCACTACTTTCAATGCCTTGGTTTCTTCATTAGTGAAACTAAACTTCTGTGTTATATTAGAAAGTTAACCCTAATTTTCTATGAAGGGCTACTAGTTTATGCAGGAGCACATCTCACTTGATAAGTTTGCTTTTTGCAATTGCACACAGAATTATTACTGTATTATTGCTTCTCTTAAACCTAAGAAAATTACATCCTTTTGAAATGACCCCATGCTGTCAAAGGTTCAAAGTTCTTGCTCATCTGAAACATAGCACAATCATTTTGAAGATGAATAACAGTGAATTAAATTGAGCTACCTACTTTTGAAACTATGGGCTCTTAGGAGCAAGATTATGGGAACAGATTGGGCAAATTGCTAGGTGACATTTTGCCCTTAAGACTAATCTGAGGCAGAGCTGTAAGCCCAGTTACATTCTAACTGCACCTTTAATATGCTGATTCATGGTGCAAGTAATATGTGTCAGGAAAATCAATCCATGCATATAGAAGCACACAGCCTGGTTTCCTGGCCACTTAATGTTTCCCCTAAAATCTCATTTTACTGGAACTAAGATCCATGAAAACAGTACATTTTATTCAAAACAAGGCAATACTGGTATTGACAAAGCTGCTAAGTGAAGGAAAACAATCAATTTTTTTGTATGCCATTACACTTTTATTAGATTTATTTTGGAGTAAACCAGTAGTTTCACTTAGTCAAGACCTGTGTCCATCTCTGTTTTCATTGTAGCTTTATACATCCAGATGCTTTCCTGCATCCAATCAAAACTGGAGTAAGCCAGTAATTAAAAGATCCAAAAAGCGATAAGTGAGGCTGTAGCAGTAAGTTCCTCTCTGAAGAATATCCACAGTTTAGTCTGGTGCATTATTTCTGTATTTAATAAGATGCACAGTGAAACTTGTGTCACTGAGAATGAACAGTCATTGAGAGAAGAAAATGTTATACGAAGATCTCGCCCTTCAGATAGGCAATAATAATAGCACATCCAGTGCAACATACGTACTGTTTTTGTAAACTCAACTACTATTTTTGCTAAGGGTTGCAATTGGGGCTTTTTGTTGTCAGGCACTTTGAAAACAACTTACTTATTGGCTTTGAATTTGCCCTGTACTGGTTTTGAGTTTGGTCTGGATGCAAAAGAGCTTAATTCCTCTTAATACTTAATAAGCTAAGTTATTCTGAATCAAGTGAAGTTGCTTCTTATTCATGTTGTAAAATCAAATCATCAAATCCTAATGTCCTAATCTGCATGTCTGCCACCAGACTTTTCTTTAAAAGTTTTTTATAGGTATTTCTTAGAAGAGCACATGAGAGTCAAAGAGCTTTTGGGGGTGAGGAACTTTTCATCTTTATAAGACTTGTGCTTAAATATATGATGCATGGTTAGCTTTGTGTGAAATCTAGTTAGGTCAAAGAGGTAGGCTTCATTCCTAATTGGGAATGAATTACTCTAAAGATAACTTATGAGAATTGAGATATTTCTTTAAGACTATTAAGAAGGAAGAGTGAAGTAAAGCTTCAATTCAGCAAAACACATAGAGAAGTGTTTAAAATTGTTTCATGACATTGCTAGATACAGTTTTGTTTAAATGGTGCTTTTAGAACGAAGAGTAGATCATGTCAATATGACACTCCACATGCTTAATGTTAAATACGTTCTGAGTTACTGTGGTGGTCTGGGAGCTTATGCCTAATAACCTGCACTTGGTGGTGGTCCCTGTTGAATGAGAGCCAATTGTTCTCTTCCTTCACTACCGTAGTGTGGTGGCAGAAAAGATCAACTGTGGATGGCCGAGCAGCTACTCAGATGGATATAAGCACACTGTTCAAGTGCAGAGTTTTATAGAACAGTCATACAGTTGCATTTCAGCATCTGGCCTTAGAGGCTTCTTTCTGGGCCAGAGATTTGACAATGTGAACAAAAAAAAAATAAATCTGTCACCATGTACAGTATTAATGCTAGCCCACTCACTTCAGTTCTGTGTCCATTTCAGCTTTCACAGGAAATACAGTGTGCTGTGGTTGATCATATCCAGTCCCTGGTGAAGTCAGAGAAGAGTCGCCAGGTGATGTGTGGATCTGGCTTGCTGAGCACCATTATAACTTCTTGTCAGGATGCCTTCTGTGACGAGAGCCATCCACTGCATCTACCCCTCACTAGAGTGTTTGAGAAGCTTGCATCACAGGCTATTGAGCCAGATGTGTTAAGGTATCAGATTGTATTTAACGGAACCGATTTGCTTTAGTGGTGCAAGGTTTGTGTAACAATTGAATACTTCATGTAGTGCTCTAATTCAGCAAGACTCAGCCTTTTGTTTGAAGATGGTATGAGTCTGTAGTGTTCTACTGCATCATCTCTGAAGGAGTTGTAAAGCCATTTATGAATGGTAACTAAGTAAGTAATTGCAAAACAACCAGGGCTATTTTCTCCAGGTATTCATACAGAGAAGCTGTTTCCTGAAAAGCAAGTGAATTTCTCTTATTTCTGCATCTGTCACTGACATGGATCTGAGCTAAGAAGTGTAGTCTTGTTTGTCAGTCTGTGTTGTTTATACTTTGAGGATGTACTTTCTTCTTTAATGCTAACAAGTGCTAGGCATGAGAGTACCTAAGAGAGATCAGAGTGCAAATGAAGTTGGATATGCAGTGGAGGATTGGATTTATTTTACTCAAAAATGGAAAAAAAATTTCTTAAAGGAAAACAAAGAGAGAAAAAACAATCAAAAACCAAAACAACCCCTCCCCCATAGGTCTTTTTCCGAATGAATTAGTATTATTCAAAAGTATTGATGAAGGAAATAAACTTTCAACTTTTTTCAATAGGAGAACCCTGAAAGGGGAAGTGTAAAGCAAAACAAGTATTTGTGATAATACAATGGAAAACATTCCTTCTATTTGGGATATCTTTAAAATTTGGTATCCAGTAAGAAAGTTGGTGTCCAGAGGGCTGAGCTGTATTTGCATGGTTGCTATGACTCCAGAGTGTCTGGCTTGATTATTTTCTTTTTTGGTTGTCCTTTTTTTTTCTTCCCACATTAGGCAATTTCTTTGGTTGGGAGGTTCTCTGTCACTGCCTTGCAGGCCCAGCACAAACAAGACTCAGGCTCTTTCGTGTCAGGGGAGTGATTCAACTAATGCAACTTGGAATGAAGGTAAACACTCAATGAACAATCCGTTGCTGATACAGTGACTGAGATATAGATGCAAACTGCTATTGGAGTAGGTTGCTCCAAGACAGTCACAGTGAAGGTGGAGTATGCCTGGGTGTCTTGGACTGAGTATTGCCCACGTTGGGTGATACTTAACCAACACTGAGAACTGATCTAATGACCAGCAGAGATCAAATGATATGTGTACTGAAGCCAGATGCTGATTTAGACTCAGACTTTGCTGGATCAGACATGGAAGCATATAAAAATACTAATCATATTCCACAAACGAAGGGGAGCATTTCCTGGATTTGCAGCATGTTTTCCCTGTGGTTTATAGCTAGAAATAAAGATATGAATAAAAAGCACTGCTTTTCATAATCCCTAGGATATACTAGTAGTCTGCCTTGCTTATACAGGCCATTTTCCATCTAAGTCCTTTCTCCATTCTAACATATTTTGCAGGTGAAAAGCTACAGTAGTAGTATTTGGTGCTTAACCTGTTCTCATGCCTATGAGGCACCTGATACAGCATGGTGCAGCTTTGGGTCTTTGGTTCTTTGCAGTCATTCTTCAGATCCTCTCCCACATTCTGCCATAACCATTCCATTATGGCAGTCTGTGTATAAGAAAAATGGAACCAATGGGTCAGGAGCCTTTTTCACAAAAGAAGTTTGGAGCTGTCTGAAGATGGGGGGGGGGCGGGAAACATGGCTATCACTTCTGCAGGCTCATCTCTCCTGCCAGCCTTCCATTTTGAAATTCCCTCAGTGCAATATTTGTGTGTTGCTGAGGATTTCTGCAGGCTGCTGAGGTTGTGTTATCTGAAGAGCATGTAGCACTGTTCCTAGCAGTGATTAATTGAATACAGGCAAAGTCTGTGACTGAAAAAAGTATTGCAGACACTGATCTTACTAGGAACTATGTTGATGTTGTAGGCTCAGAAGAGGACAAGGCGGACAATAAAACTGATCCTCAGACAGTTGTGCCTGTCAGCAGCTCTCCTTGGGTGTCTAAGAGATCTACACTGGCACTTCAGACTGCTATGAGTCTCATCTCCATGACATCACCTCGAAACTTCCAGCTCCGCAGCACTGCTTTGGCTCCATCGTTTGTGGAGTTTGACATGTCCATGGAAGGATACGGGTATTGCTGCTGTTGCTTTTCTCTTTAGCTGCTCTGCAGTCTCCAAGACCTTATTCTGGACACAGCGACTAATTACTTCTCTCTATCTTAGTCAATCCTTGCACCCTATTGCTGCCTTCCTTGCAGCAATATTGCCAACCTGTTTTGTTATTGTCTAATTTCTGATAGCCTAGACTCTGTCTTGCTACCATGAATCTGCAGTATTAAGTCACTGGTGACCTCCAGGGATGACTTTATGTTTCTGATGAAAGGGTGCTTGCATGCTTTTGCAGGTGTTTATACCTCCCTACCTTGGCCACTGTCATGGGACCCAGTGCAGAGCAATCTGTCTCAGGAGGAATTGGCATGGGTAAGCACTTTGACTCACCTACAGCTTCCGGAAAGCACTAACTTTGCAGCCCCACTGAAAGCATTCAACATCTGTTGAATGTGTTGTTACACAGCAAGTAAGCTGTGTGTTTCAATACACTTCTGTCTCTGTGTCCCAGTCCAGCTCTGAACTGTATAACTCTGCTCACCAAAATGCAATATCATGTGCAGCTTGTGTGATGCATTAGCAATACAAATTTAAAGCAAACTGATTAGAAAACAGTCTTAACAGGTAAGAGCCATCAGCTTTTAGGGTAATCTCCCACAGAAAGAATAGAAACTGTCACTTAACATGAAATGAGATTCTCATATAGATCAAAATCCTCTATTGGGTGAACAGAGAAATGGCTGTATCTTTTGTTTCTTGAATTTTGTTGACTTTGAGAACTTGTTTCTGGCTGTGTTTCCCAATTGATTAGCTCCATGGTATGGAAATCTAGTAGTCATTTCTCATCAGTCAGTTTTAGGTCATTTATACATATGCACACACTCATATCTGTGGTCTCTGATATTGAAGATAGGTAGTGAAATCTAATAAAACAGAATAGAAATTAAACATCGTATTCTAATGTTGGTTCTTACATGATTTGGACTACAAAAGAAACAGCAGTTTGCTAATGTCTGCATAGGGAAACCAGCTTCCTTACTGCCTTTTTATTTCCTGTCTACAGGCACCAGAATGTTCCCTCCCCCAGGTGGCCTGACACTCTCCTGCTGGTTTTTGGTTAGCAAGTTCGGTTTGGTGCACAATAGTCACCCACTCCGTTTCCTCACGGTTGTGAGGCACATGTCAAGAACAGAGCAAGAATTTGTTTGCTTTTCAGTAAGCTTCTTCCCACAGGACCGTTCTTTAGTCATTTCCACAGAAGAAGTCGAATTCCAGCCACTTGGTAAGGCTCTTCTCAGTCAAGCTGCAGTGCTGTGTCCTCTGATTATCAGGAATTTTTCATTAACAAATTTTCTCTTATAAGTACCCAGGACATTAATGAGACTTTTTATCTCTTTGGTTTTCTTCTGGCAGCCTGTTATGATTGTAATTCCTGATCATATTTCAGTTTTACGTTTGCTGTAGGCATTGAGAATTATTTTGTGACCTGCAATATAAAACTTACAGAAATTCTAAGGAAAACTTTTGAATGTCAGTTATGTGGTTGTGTGCAGTTGGGACTGGACTTGAACCAGCTGGTTCCTGCCTGTTCTGTGTGGCAGTAGGCAGGTTTGGAGAGTAGGACTGAGAAGCTTGGAAGTGATCTAGCTTCCTAATCAAACAGCTCATTTCCTCTGTTTTCTATCATATTGACCTATTAATTTTTTTCCTTGTTGACTTTTATCCTTTTTTCCTTATTGAGTACAGTAGGTACTTCAATGTCCAATCACATTCACAGAGGAGGTTGGGAGTGGAGTGGGAATAGTAGCTGGGATTTTTCATGCACAACTAACAGTGTGTGACTGCTCTGATACTCTTAGATGACATTAAATATCCCAGCTCGCCTCTTCATAAAAGCTACAAATTAACGTAGAGAGTTTTATCTCATGAATTTGCTAGGAATATTTTTTTGTCAGCTAACTCAGTGAATATTCTGAGGGGTTCTTCTCTTAGAATGTTGGCTTTGTCCTAGTTCAGTCTAGTTTTGCAGCACTGAGGCAGCTAGCAGGTGTTATTTGGGAGTATGACACTGTATGCTGGAGGGATCTTGAGAGTTGTGCAAGTCTCAGGTCCTGATAATAGACCTTCAGGGAGTATTTTAAAGACATTGAACAGAATAGCACCAAATCACTTTATACCTACAGAGAGTCCTGTTCTTTGTGTCATATTTGATGGTTGTGTTCCAGAGGCAGGGAAAGGCGCGAGAGACTTTCTGTTGACTGCTCCCTGTTTTTGCTGTTACAGATATCATGGAACCTGAGAGTGAGGTCCTAAATCCCTCCCCATTTCCAGGGCATGTCCAGTTTGGCTGTGGCAAGCTGCTGGTCACTGGCCAGTGGCATCACCTCACAGTGATAGTTGCTAAGGAAGCAAAGAAGAACTGCATTGTGTCAGCTTATATAAATGGTCAGATGCTTGGCTCTGCAAAGGTAAAGGTTCTCTGCATAGATCTTGTGCCTGACATTTGCATTTCATTACTCTTCATTTTCATCTCCTCATGCACTTACTATGACTTTTCAGCATTAGCCTGAGGGACTCAAAGCATGGTGATTGCATATATAACATGTGCCACTCTGCTGTGTATGAGTGGAGTCAGAAATCAGTACAATCCAGGCTGTATTTTTGCTGCTTTTCAGAAGTATGGTATCTCATACTGATGCTTTGAACTAGTTCCCCTTCCTTCCTCAGTATGCAGATAATCAGGGCAATTTTAGAGTGATGGCACTCATCTGAGAGTTGGGGTTACCTAGTTTGCAGGTAGCTCAAGGTTATGTTGCTGAAATTCAGTTTTACCCTTAGGCCAAAATTTTCTGAATTCTCTAGGGATTTTGAGGATCTCTGTTTACACCCAAGACTTTCAGAAGTTGCCAGCTGTAAAACGTACGTATCTGATCAGAGAACCCTAAACTGAAGGTGCTTTGGAATTTAGGCTAAAACCTGCAAAGATAATGAGTTAGGTAGAGAGCCATTCACTTTTGAAGAATGGCCTGGTAAAGCAGTCACAAAGAACTAAGCTCTGTGACTGGCAGGCTCTTTGCAGGAATCCCAAGATGGATGGAATTTCCTCAAGCATCTTACATGGGCATGTTTCAAGCTGTCTTCTGCCTGTTAAACCCATTGAACTGATGAGTCAGCAGCCTTTTTCCCACTGGCACTCTAAGCATTCAGGAGCAGATAGATGTTCCTTTGTGTTAGTTCAGTGCATGAGATAGCCCTTGAATTAAAATAATACTACTTTTTTCAGTTAATAGAAGTGAAAGAAGTGTTTCAATTAGGAAAAATTTGTAAATTTCAATGATACCAACTCATGAGTTCATTGCAAATATTGGTGTAGATATTATTTACCTTTATCACATTTCTTGTGATCTTGTTGTATAGAGTTCTCAAATGGTGAATTTATCAGGTGGCATGAGATATCACAAGAAAGCAATCCCAAGGCACCTGAAGGGTTCATAACGTACAGAATAAATGAGAAGAGTCCCTGGTTTATATTATCATCATGCTCCTGGTTTTGAAGCTAATCTCAAATTATTTCTGAGATTTTACTTTTTGATTTTGAGTGCTCTAGGCTAGCGATGTTGAAAATGCAGCCTATTTCTATTGCAGCTCTGGTTGGTGTGGTATGTTATTGTTTTTCTTTAATATAAGTCTTTTATTAATTGCAACTTGTAACCTTGGCCTCTTCCTCTTTGTTCCCATATTTCAAATCAATCTCAACACATGCAAAGCTCACTTCTGTGTTTTATACTTCCCTGGTAAAAGCAACCTGTTTAATTCCAAATATTCTCTTTCCCATACTTGAGAAAAATGATCTGTCTTCTAAATGTGTTTTGGGACCTATATCCATTTCAAGAATGAAAATTTAATTTAATTTGCCTTCCTTCAAATGAGACTGAAAGTCATCAATAAAACTAGGCCTAAGCATTGCAATTGATTAAAGAATTCACAGCAAATGTGTTTAACATACAGTGAAACAGCTCATAATAAATAAAATAAGCCTTTAGTAAATAAAAGATGGTCCCAGTGCTAGGGTCTCTGACATGATGCAAGCCTTCATCTTGATGTGTACAGTGAAGAAAAGATTGTGTAAGAAATTAAAATTGCACAAAGGTTGTTAACAATACCAAAAGCTTTTTTTGAGTGGTGGAGCTGGGGAGGGATGGGATGGGTGGGTCACTTTGTTCCATCAAACCCAATATTTGTTCACTCAGATATCAAGTCCTGCCTCCTAATATTGACCAGCACTGTCTTCTACATCCCAGTAGTTCAGAGATCAGTGAGTGCTAGGAGTCTCTCATCCTAACAGCAAACTCTTCATCAGGGTTAAGCCCTGAAGTATAATATAGTTTCTCTATACCAAAAAAATTTCCAACTAATAATAGATTGAATTTAGGAGGCTGAATCCTTATTTTGATACAAAAAATAAATGGTCCAATTTCCTAAGCTATGTCACTTTCACTGAAGCTAACTGATGCACTTGGACCCTACACGCTTCAAAAACTGTTTATTCTCTAGGTGCCTAGAAAAAGCTGCAATCTGTAACTTAGCTTTCTGTGTGGAAAGTCACAGTCTGAGTTATGAAGTTTAGAACAAGAAAAAAGTCTGGGGTCAAGATAGGGTTTTTCTCTTTCAACATTTGAAATTTTGACAGTGTTTTTTGAACAAAAAGTAGGCTTGAACTCTCAAAAACTGTTGTTTGTGATTCTTCTGAAAGTCCAGTTTCTAAACACAATTGTTGCATAGCTGACTGAGGAAAGAGGTGGCAGACAGTACTTTCCAGGGACAAGACCTTAGGCACCCTGAATGTATTGTATTGAAGTGAATTCCTCCTCTGTTGCAGATGCAGTATCTCCAGCCCTTACCAGGTAGCTGTGTTTCCATGGAACCCTCTTCCTTTATTGATGTCTATGGGTACATAGCTACTCCTCGAATTTGGAAACAGGTGTCCTCCTTGACCTGGCGCCTTGGCCCTACATACTTGTTTGAAGAAGCCATCTCTGTGGCAACCATGGAAGTGATTAATAAGCTTGGCCCACAGTATTGTAGCAATTTCCAAGCAGTACAGCTTCAAGGTATGTGATAATTCTCATATACATGTCTGTTTGTCAGGGCAATGCTCTCTTTATACTTACAATCTGCTAATAGTATTCCAACTGCGCCTAGAGCTTGCTTTAAAAGCCTGGAACTCTGTATTACTCTGTTGTACAAGATTGTAGTAAGATACCATGAGGATCTTGTAACATACTGTAAATTGGGCAGAAAAAGCAGAACAGGAATCAAGCAGCAGAGAGCTGGAGAATAAAAGAGGGTTAACGTGTCCTTGAGGAGACATAAGATGGCAATTTCTGTTGGACAAACATTAAAGCAGCAGCTTTAACCAAGACATTCTGCATTTATGGCTGCTACAGTAAAAACATGGCAGAAAGAAGCATCATTTTTAATTGCAAATACCTGCAGAGTAGGAGAGAGGGATAAGAGAGTAAGTTACATTCCATTTAATGAAGAGGCTTTTTAACTGAAGTATACTGTTAGCTTCAACTATTAAACAGGCAGACAAAACATTTCAGTTATTGATTACTGTTTGTTGAACGAGTAGAATGTTCAACTCTGTTCTAGAGCTTGGGATGAAATGGGATGGTCATCTCCCATTTGAAAAGAGCAGAATAATCTCACCTGATGATGCTCCATCCTAAAACAAAGTGAAAAGACTGGCTGAAAATACTCCTTCAGAATGCTGTCTATCTAGAAAAAAAAAAAATCTGCAAGTCAAGCATTGAAAAGGGATTATTGAAAGATAAATATATCATAATATAGCCCTAATATAAAAATATTATCAATAGAAGTCAGAAGGACTTTATTTTTGAAGTGCTGAGACTTCATGCAGTCTGGGACTTTTGTTCTCTGCACACTGGTCTTCCCAGCTGGAATTTAGTACTGATCATGGACTGTGGCCATCTGACTCTAGCAATGCTCTGATGCAGGGAAATCACAGGGAATTATACAAGATGTGATCTCATCATTGTGAAATATCTCTCTTCCAAACTTCCCAGCCCCCTGCCTTTTTTTTTTTTTTTTGGGGGGGGGGGAAGTGAGGGAGGAGAACAGGAAGGGAAGGTGTTACCTAACATCTCCCTATTGCATCAAAACACCCAAAGAAACTTTTCTAATAGAAATTTTGACTTAGTTTCAGCACAAAACCCCAAAACATTATGGTTTATTCCTTAGAATGGATTTATGACCTTGTTGCAAACAGCAGTTTGAATTGTTTCAGCAGTGTTGTGTCCCATCTCAAAAGCATCTAATTGCTTTGCACTAATCAGCAGTAGCTATGCAGAGGCTTAGCCATAAGTCTGTCCTACTGAAAGGGAAATAGGTGACACCAGTCTTGGGGAACTTACTTGTAGTTAATCTTAATGAGATGAATTCTTTCATCTGCCTCTCTCTTGTCTCACATGTTGAGCATACAGAGTTCCTTCAGCAGTTTATAGTCTCCCTTGTTTTAGGTGAGGACAAGTACAGTGATCACAATCCTACACCTCTGGTGGCAGAAGAGAAGATTTCTTTTGGACTAAATGCCATGTGCTCATCTCTCACTACAGTCCAAGATATAAAGAGCTCCTACAATGAAGTAGATGGCCGGCTGATTGCCAAAGAGGTCACTCATTTCCCTCATTTGTCTTAAACACCTTTTCTCTTGTTTCTGATTTGGTTTCTTAGAGCAAAGTTTATGACTTGGTCTTTGTTGTATTCAGTTATCTTCAGTGATTTTTATTTTTTTCCGGCTTCTCTTCCCATTCCTTAACTCCATTCTACTCATGGTTTTGCTCTCAAGTGTAGAGAGGAATAGATTGGAGAGTGTGAATAAGCTTTCTTGAAACAGCCAAGGAAGCCATAGTTTTCAGCTCTAATGATAATCTGTTTCAGTTAGATTTCTTAATGCTTTCACAATGACCTTTCACATGCTATTCTAGCATTCTTACCAAGCCAGGCCTACTGACATGTCAAAATAATGGGGTTGTGCGATATTTTAGTTGGGTGAATGTGTGTCCTAACAATCAACTCTGAAGGAAAAAAAGATGTTTTTCATAGTCTAAAAGTAGTAAAATCTAAAATATTAGAGTGTCTGCTTAGTTTTTGTCTCTCTGTACTACCACAGGTTTTTTTAGGATGTCTTTTATCTGTTTCAGATTGGGATTAACTCTCGGGACAGTTCAACTCCAATATTCCTAGCTAAGAATATTGCTGCACACCTCTCAGGTTTCTTGCGGACTATTGGGTCAGTTGCTGTGGGCCAATATGGTAAATGCGCTATGCCTTAATATCTCATATTTTTAGGAGCAGGGCCTTTCTCTGTACAGTAGCAGATTTAATCCATGTAACTTCCTGGTAGAGTAACATTGCAATTTCCTAGGGGTAAGAGTGTTCCAGTCCTCTCCAGCAGCTACTAGCCTGAACTTCATTGGAGGCCCTGCCATTCTCCTGGGTCTCATTGCTATGGCCCGTGATGACCATACCATGTATGCAGCCGTCAAAGTCCTGAACTCCATCCTGAACAGTAGCCCAATGAGTGAAAAATTGATGAGGCACATGAATGGATACCAGGTAGATGCTCTTTTGTTCATTCATTCTGGTTATATTCTTTCCCTTGGAGCACCTTATTCCAAAACCTATCAGTGGCAATGAACAAGGATGTCCTGGCTATTAGCACTTATGTTTGGAACTTATGTTGTGAGATCTTTGAGAGAAGGATATAGGATAGTGTTATAAGTCCTGTGCTTACAATCTCCAGGAACCTCTAAAACAGTATATCTGCTGATGGGAAGGTGAGGATAGATGCCTCTTGGTCAGACATGATTTAGTAAACTAAGCCAATGCAGCAGATTTGAGTGACCCACCCTTCACCTTTTACCAACAGACGTGGTCCCTCCCACAAGACACCACTTCTCAGGCAGGTCTGCTTCCTCCCTTTGGCTCATCCAGCCTAAGATTCCTCTTTACAGACTGCCCAGTGTAGGGCTGACAATGAATTCCTGTGACTCAGTCTTCACTGTGTATTAGGAATTGTGCTGACATAAATAAGTGCTGATTAGGTCTTTCCTAAATTCCTCTTTCAAGCCTGAAAGCTGTGCAGACTGAAGAGTTTGGTTGTATTTAAGCACTATTTATGTAATATTGGATGGGTTAAGCCTCAAGTGTGAAGTTTCAGTTCAGTTAGTTTATGCTGCATAGGCTAAGCAGAGTCTTACGGAACAGAGAAGACACTTTAACAGAGATGGTTCCAAACAAGATTCTTAACATTGGGGCTCCATGAATGATTTATTATAAATTTTACATTTTCCCAATTTGTGAATTGTTCATAAACTGATCCTGATTCATATGAATATATTTATCATACTTAAATTGTTTGCCCAATCTTTTCTTGTAGGTGAACGCCAGCCTTTAGATTGTGTATGAGCTGTTCCTTTTGACTTTGTGCTAAATAATGTTCTTTCCACATGACTGATCATCACATTGTAATGGAGTCATTTTGTTCTTTGTTTGTATGTCTAAACTTTTTTAAACAGCCAACTAATGAAAGCATGTCTTGACATGTATTTTCAAATGAACATCTATTCATCCCCATATACTCAAAATGTAGTGGCTTTCTGAACATTTTTCTCACTGTATCAGTAATTCATTGAATAATCAAAGACTCAGTTGAGAAAATGGCAATGTTTTACACAGATGTCTTTCATTTGAAGAAGTCAGCATTGCTTTTTTAAACTAACACCATTTGCAAGCAACTAAGAATGCATCAATGAAAAATAGTGTACAAAATCTACTGTGATTATTTACAATTATATTTGTACGTTGCTTTTTGTAAATTTCATTCAACATAATATGGCATGTATTTTGCTCCTGTTCAATGCTTCAGAGTTGTCAAACTCCTTCGAAAACTTAGCTTTCACTTACTGCACAAAACTTTATGCCTGGACTGAAATCTTTACTTTCTTCATGATGCTTATGTAAGATGTATGCATGCATGACTACTACAGTCAAGTAAACTGTGCATTTGTCTTGAATTAAGCAATAGTGTTAGATGTATTATCTTATAAATACAGATTTATACTCAGCAGATACTTAAGTCTTTTTTTTTTAGTTGCTGACGTATCTATTGAAGAGGAAGACACAGCTGTTAAACAACAGGATTTTACAGTTAATATTCTCCCTAGTGGGCACAGCTGAGCTTGGCTTTGAGTCTTCAGTCATCAAGAATTATAGTGCATTCCAGTATGTTCTCTGCAACTTCGAGGTAAAACTTGATGTTACTTTATGGGTTTGGCTGTGTTAAAGATGGTTTCATAGTATGAGGTTTGGTTTGTTCATAGCACCTTCTGGATCCAATATTTGGGATGAGGTGGTGTGTGGTGATCTTCTACACTGTGACTCACCTGGAGAGGTCGTAGCTCCTGGAATGGCAGATTCTCTGTCATCACAGCTCCCTTCAGTGTCCTCATGCAGTTTCATAGAATCATAAAATCATTTAGGTTGGAAAAGACCTTTGAGATCACCAAGTCCAGCCATTAACCTAGCACTGCCAAGTCCACCACTAAACCATGTCCCTAAGTGCCACATCTACACTCTACACATCTTTTAAATATCTCCAGGGATGGTGACTCAACTATCTCCCTGGGCAGCCTGTTCCAATGATTGACAACCCTTTTAGTGAAGAAATTTTTCCTAATTGTAGAATGGTTTGGGATGGAAAGGACCTCAAAGATCATCTAGTTCCAAAGCCCCTGCCATGGGCAGAGGCACCCTCCACTAGACCAGGCTGCCCAAAGCCCCATCCAACCTGGTCTTAAACACTTCCAGGGATGGAGCCTCCACAACCTCTCTGGGCAACCTGTTCCAGTGCCTCACCACTCTAACAGTGAAGAATTTCTTTCTAACATCTAATCTAAATCTACCCTCCTTCAGTTTAAACCTATTACCCCTTGTCCTGTCACTACAGTCCTTGATAAACAGTTGCTTTCCATCTATCCTGTAGGCCCCCTTCAGGTACTAGAAGGCCGTAATTAGATCTCCCCAGAGTCTCCTCTTCTCCAGGCTGAACAATCCCAACTCTCTCAGCCTGTCCTCATAGGAGAGGTGCTCCAGCCCTCTGATCAGCTTTGTGGCCCTCCTCTGGACTTTTTCCAACAGCTCTGTCTTGTAGTGAGGCCCCCAGAGCTGGATGCAGTACTCCAGGTGGGGTCTCACAGGAGTGGAGAAGAGTGGAAAAATTGCGTCCCTCAACCTGCTGCTCACACTTCATTTGATACAGCCCAGGACATAGTTGGCTTTCTGGGCTGTAAATATTCAATTTAAACCTCCCCTGGTGCAACTTTAGGCCATTTCCTCTTGTCCTATTGCTTGTTACTTGGGCAAAGAGACCGACACCTACTCACTATGACCTCCTTTCAGGTCGTTGTAGAGAGTGGTAAGGTCTCCCCTCAGCCTCCTTTTCTCCAGGCTAAACAACCCCAGTTTCCTCAGCTGGTCCTCATAAGACTTACCCCCTAGACCCTTCACCAGCTTTGTCCTTCTTTGGATGGGTTCAAGCACCTCAATGTCCTTCTAGTGAGGGGCCCAAAACTGAACACAGTGCTTGAGGTGCAGCCTCACCAGTGCAGAGTACAGGGGAATGATCACTTCTCTAGTCCTGTTGGCCACCTTATTTCTGATAGAAGCCAGGAAGCTGTTGGCCTGGGCCACCTGGGCACTCTGCTGGCTTATATTCAGCCATCTATCAACCAATACCCCCAGGTCCTTTTTCCACCAGGCAGCTTTCTAGCTGGAGTGTTCCTGCAGACCTTGAAGGCCTACTCCTGAGGGCTAGCTCAGGAGCAACAGCTCCTCATGCTGGCAAGGGTTTTCTGGTGCCTGCAGGCTGTCATTGCAGAAACAACTGAGAGTTTATGATGTTTATCCTCCCTGAACTACTTGTAACTGTTTCTCTGTCACAGGTTACTGTCCTTTCAGCTCAACAGAGCAGTAAAACCTCTTCCTTCCTTTGTCTTTCAGCTTTGGATGAAAGCACCAGAAAATCTTGACCTTGCTCTTTTTTCACATCTGGTGGAGATCTTGCAGTCCTCCAGGTACACAAGCTAGTATTTGAATCAGAAACAGTAAGAAGCCCACCTGTAACCTGAAGCTGGAACTGTGAGGTGGATATGAAGAGTCCAATCCCAGCTGGAATCAGTGGACTCTGGTCCATGATATGGACTATGTTGTTCTTTCAAGGATGGAGTCAGTGATTTGATCAGCCCCTGAAATAACTGTGGAGCCAGACTGGGAAAAGCTGTCTGGTAACCTGGTTCACATGGAACTATTGCTGTACAATGAAAGTTAATGTGTCTGCTGGGGAGGGGAAATCTGAATGTTTGAATTGAGTATGAAATAATAAATAATAAGTGAAGTTGTGTTTAAAACCAAAACAAAAGCCAGGAAAACTTTTTTATAACAGTATACTTTCTTAATCAGCTGTTCTAGGGTTAAACATATCTGAACAGATGCAGCATGGCAAAGGGGTTGAGTAGAGCAGGATGCTAGATTTCTTCTTGGTTCCAGAAAGCTCTATGCAGAGCTGTCATGTCCCTTGCTGAGTTTTACAAGAATAGCATTTATTACTACTAGCTCACTGCTTGAAAATTCATTAATGTTGTTTACTTTGAACTCGTTGAAATGTAGCAGTTTCCAAGGGAGAGAGCAGATGGCAAAGGTAGAGAATGCACAAAGAAATTTTCAGATGTCCATTGCTGACACATTTGATTTGTCTGAGTGTTTGAAATGTTGCCAAGGCAACATTAGAAGCCAAAGGTGCAAAGTATCAGTGCAACCTGAGAATCCTTGTAGCTGAAATGAAGAAAATTTGGTTCTTTACTGTAAAAGCTTTTAATAGTCCCTGTGCTTTTTTAGAGATGGATGTCAGAATGCTGCAGTTGCACACGAGGTGCAAATGGTGCCCAAGCTCATTTTCCTCTTCAATGATCCTGAAATCAGTAACTCCAGGATCACCATGGCCTGCACTATTCTCTCCCATCTGTTGCAAGGATACTTTAACACACGGGATGTTCTCAGGTAACCTTCAAGTCTAGACGTTTTTCTTGGTTTCCAGATGAGCTATAGTCCTGCAAGTGTTGGAGAGAGCTTTATGGCAGAACTTCCCTTGCCTCATTTTTGGTAGGAGCCCCTAGTTCTTTGGCAACTGCAGGAATCCCCACTAATGAAAAACTCTTTCATGTCTTCAAAACAGAGTTCAGTCCAATCTTATATTTGTATGAGGACAGGTTGGGTGATGACCCTTGCAGTGATGGCACAAAAGTTCTGATATGACTGGGACTACTCAGTCTGTACTTCATACTTGGATTCATTAAAGTCTGCCCCTAAAGTATTGCAATTGCTATAATATTGCAACTTGGTCCCAGTCACCTACATATCTAATGCTGTTGGCTTGGCTTACATCCCAGTAACTATCCTTTTTGTTCTTGAATTTGAATCAGTTAACATATGTTAGTCAGGATTTCGTGAAGCAAAGAATTTAAATCCTTATTTGCTTTCCACAGAATGTAAACACTGCTCCATTTTATATTCCCAATCTAGTTGTGTCAGCTGTAGCCTATGAACTGAGGAAGGTCCATGCGGTGCAGTCTATAGCCACCTAACTCCAGGGAAATGCACTGCACAGATGATAGTTCTGGTTTTGAAGCTCTTTTTCCAAATAAAATGTAGAAACATAGTTGCAAGTTGAATGTGTGGTGTCTGCAGTGAGCTTTTAGCTCCGAAGCCTATGAACACCTCAGTTACTGTGGAGTAAGATTGTAAGTGAACTTACTGTTTGCCAGCTGTTTTGTAGAAGCACCTGTATGTGATTTCCTTCCATGAGCTTGTATGAGTTAGCCTAGTCTTTTTTTGTACAGGTGTAAGTAGTGGATTTAGTGTATCAAATTTGCAATGTGATAAGGAGTGCAAATAAACATTGTTCTTAAAATGTCATGTTGTTGTTCCATGGTAATTTCATTAGGCCCATGAGTGCTGAACGAGTGGATAAAGACAGTCCCTATTCTTCCAGCTCCGAGAGCAGAGACTATAACAGGCTCTCAGCAGCACTGAATGGTGCTGGGGTTTCTGCTGGTCCCAGACTTCTGACACATCTAATGGAGATTGTGTGGACCATTCCTGCAGAACAAGTGGTGTTCTGTCCCTTAAGACATGCTTCTTATGGGCAGGAGGAGCTTATGCACCTTCACTAAGTGTGTATGTCACATTATCTATCCATAGAACCAGGTAATGTGTTAAAGCAAACGACAGGTGAAGAGATTGCCTGTCCTCCACCCTGAGTACCTGCTGAGGTTTCTCTGCTCTCCCTTTATGTGCCTGGAAACCTAGTGGTGATAACAGTGATATCTGAATGCTGCAGGTAGTTCAGAATCTTTTGTACGAACAGAGTGCTTAACTCGGTATTGCTTCCCTCATAGCAAAAGATCTTTAAAATCAAGAGATAGAGAAAAATGTTTCTATAGTAGAATAGATATTACTTTCATTTGTAGATAGATGTCCTTCTTATTTGTTTCCTAATTTATGAATTCTTGCATTCCTATTTCAACTCTTTCTGCAGCGATTAGAATTTCCAATGTTTGTTGTTAACAGTCATTGTTAATGAGTATTGAGGTTTGCATGTAATCTCAAAGTAACTAAATGAATATCTTTCTGCTGACCAAACCTGCTTCCTTCTTTCTCTGCAAGGATTGGATTGTTCCTTGTGTATACTTTGAAACCTTCTTCTGTGGATGAAAATCAGATTTGCCTTGACAGTGTGGCTGAGATGCCTAATGAAGGTAAGGAGCTATCTTTGGTGTATGTGTTCTGACAGATAGCTAAAGTACTTCCCTTCTTCCCCAGGGCAACATAGTGCTTCTGCCTCCAGTGACAGGAAGAGACACAATTCAAATTATTTCGTCTGGAAAGGGTCATGCTCCATTGAGGTGACCTGAAATTGTGGGGAAAACTTATATTGCTGCAAAGGCCTGATGTGAAGAATAGAGAAGTGACAGTCACTGTGTATATATCCAGGAAGGCCTGACCTACCACAACATCCTCATCCTGCTAAGGGAGTTCCCCTTTTATCCTTTCTGCTAAGAAGACAGCAGTACTTTGGCTGCATTGTCTAGAGTCTACACAATGCTGAATTTCAGATATACAGAGGTGAAGGCCATTAAATTGAAATTGCACCAAAACTAACATACTGGGCTGTTATGAGGAATAAAATTTCAGTTGGCATCCTGGATTTTCTGTGAAGACTTTGCTACACTTACAGTTGTAGCAAATAATGTGGAGCTTTGCACCTTTTAAAGTAGCAGTGTATTTATATACACTTTGTGTGTGGGAACTTCCAGTCAGTTGGCTCTTTCATTGTGATCTTTCAGTTGAGACCATATTGGATATTGCACCTCTAAACAATATATTATATTAAGGAGACACTCATAACTGTAGTTTATATATATAGACATTGTAGTTGGGCAATACAAGTCAGATTGCCTGTTTACGTTTCCCCCTCTAGTTAACCTGAGATTGCTTCCTGTTGATTATTATTCAACATAGTCTGGGTGAGTTTAAGTAACTCTGAAGAGATGACTTCAATGTGAGAATTGGTCATTTCTGATGTTAGCAGGAATTCTTATGTCTAAAATCTGATATCTGCATCTTTCCACTCTACAAAAGACTGTAGAACTTCCTGGGCTAATCGGGTGCAAACGAGGTTGTTCATCAAAGCAATGGAACATGTGTTTTCTCTTCATTACTCTTTACTACTTTCTGATATTTGTAGCCTTAAGCCAAACATCTGGAAAGACAATCTGGCTTCGAAACCAGTTACTGAAGATGCTGTTAGATGTAATGTGCTCAGACAAACTTCATCTGTCCTCTGAGTAAGTAGCACTTTAGGAAGGTGTGGGTGTTTTGTCTTCTAGATTTCCTTTTTGCTTGACCAGGACTGAACACACTGAATATTTGATTCTCAGTAAAAAAGTAAGAAAGAGCAGACTGGAATCAGAGTAATTTTTTGTCAGTGATTTATCTGGCATTCACACAGATGTGTGATCAGATCACACATTTCATCTCCATTTTAAAAAAGTTTAAATTATTCAGAAAATTCGCAGAGGAACTCACATTGCTGTTTATTCTGCATTGCAAGGGTTGAAGAAATTCCAGCTGTCCTTGAAAATCAATTCAATCTAATGTGGGATTACTTGCACCCCACTATCTTAACCATGAACATGCAGTTACCATAGTTTTATCTTGTTTAACTGAAAGGCAGAGTTCATAGTGCTGGGTGCTGTAACTGTACATTTTCATTAGTTAACATATCTTGGACTTCAAAATTTAAACTGTAATTTTGAATTTCATAGGTTGAAAGATGTAGTCTATGATATAGTTTACCTCAATTATTGATGCACACTCTCAGATGGACCTTCATGTTAATGAGCTTTTTTGCCTGATAGCACTATAAGGTTGGATTTAGTGGGAATTAAGTGGCTTGAACTGTGTGGGTGAGTGTTAAATCTTTGTAATTCTTTGTTGCAGTATGCTTTTAACCAGATTTTTTTCTAGAGAAACTCGAGCTTCTAAATCATTTAGAGATAAGTTTAAATAAAATCTCCTATCTGTCTTCTGCCATGTCTCCTTCTGTGTGTTTTTGTTTCCCTGTTTGTCCTAGGGAACAAGAGACGACTTTTTTGGCGCTGGGGCCAGACTGGTTTCTGCTGTTCACGCAGAGCTACCTGCACTCCAGCACAGTTGTACTAGGAATCAAGCTACTTCTGTGCTTCCTTCACAATCGTTTGCTGTTGAACAAATTCAAGGAGGGAATAGTGGCTGGGCGCTGGCTGGAAAACAGCTCTGCAGGGTTGAATATTCTAATGGGTATGTGTTGATTTAATGCTCCCAAAACAATCCCTTGATCTAGCTCGGTGACAGGAGATCACTGAAGTAGGTGATCAGAGAATTCCCACTGATCTCAGCAAACCAAGAACTGATACTACTTTCTAGGGCAAGCTTGTCCTAGTACTTCAGCTTTTCTGTGCTCAGAGTGGAAGGCCTTGCTTCTGCCTTGCATGATAGTTGGCATTTCTGATTAGCAGTTGCAGGGAGATGAGCCTTTTTGTTTTGCATAAAATCAGGCTAGTTGATAAGTCTGGGAGATGTTCAGATGTCAACTTGTGCCCTGAAACCTTTTTGTTTCTTTAAGGTTTGTTCAGCTTGCTTTTTGATAATTAGGCCTGTGCTTCTGAGAAAGGAAGAAGAATAACTCAGGGAGAATCTCCTGTAATAAAAGTGATAGTGGGAAAAATTGCTGTCTGTTAGTCTGAGGAAGTTTTGTAAACTGTTGATGTTGCAGAGTACTGAGTGGCCTGCGACATAGACAAATGAGGATAAACTTGTGTCAGTAATACTTCCTCTGATATGGCATTAATTTTTAGACTCTTCCTCAGAATGTTTTCTTTTTCTTTAAAGATAATTTAAAAACTCATCCTCCAGTGGCTGACAATGGCTCCTTCTTGATTTTTGGATTTTCTGTGTTGCAAAGATGTCTGACTGATCATGTCCACATCCCTGAGATCTACTTGCTTGTGGCAGGGCTCTTTCTGGCAACTCCACTGTCTGAACCACCTGAGGCAGCCAAGGTATGAAAAAAAAGAAAAAAGGTGGACAAGCATGAAGCTGCTAATGCTTTATGCATGGCCTTTTCTGTGAGAGGATTTTCAGGCAAGTTAACCCTACTTGGTTTTTGTGATAGTTAAAATTAGTTCATACTTTAAGTATTCTTTAAGTAAGTTGACTTTAAATTAAGGAAATTTGTATTCAGAACAAACTTATTCATTCAGATGTTAAATGCTATTTAACTACTGTACTTTCTAAAGTAATTCAGATTAGCTTCCCTGCCCTTACCTTGTCAAGATGCTTTAAAATCTCAGAATTAGTGGATTTGGGTACTTTACCCCAGTGTCCTGAGAAGCCATGAGACTTTTTTTGTCCTGGGAGTGCCAAAGATATATTTCAGAAGAGGATGATCCATTAGTGCTATCCTAGGTAAACACATTTAATAGGAGAGGGAGGAACTGCTAGAGGCGATGATGTTTTGTTGTTTTTTTTCTGATGTGGAGAGAGCAGGCATTGTTCTTGATGTATCATATGTAATTCCCATCTCTTCTTGAAATATCTCTTCTGTTGTAGAAAGATCTTGAGTCTATGCTTCAGTGGATCTTGCAGAACCACCTTACAGAGAATGTCCTCAAAATTGGGTTGTGTGCAGAGGCAGCCTCTTTACTGCTGGAAATGGTTAGAGTCACTGTGGACAAGGTAAGCATTTTGTTGCAAGGACAATGCAATGTGAATGGCAGAATAAACTGCCTGAGAGTGTCAAGTGGCAGTCTTTATCTGCAACCTCTAGCCTCCTCTGCCCTCACAGAGCAACATGGAGCATAAGTGAAGCAGGTACTCCAAAGCGCCAGCACAGCTAGTAGCCTGGTTATGTTACATAGCAGATGATATAATGGGCTCATGTTTAAGAACTTCTGAACACAGAGATGGATCTTACCCAGTGTTACCCATTTTGTTCATTCTTGAGGATGAGGAGGCCACCTTTCTGACTGGGTGTATCTTCAGTCTACAAGCTGGGATTTGGCTACTTGTGACTTGCCTGGCTTCTCTGTGGCTGTATTGTGTTTGCTTAGTTGCTTAGGAATACCTAGAGGAGCAAAGACAAGCTTATGTGAATGAGAGGAACGTTGCCTTGACTAGATGCACATTTCTGTGTTCAGCCTATTGCAGATGCAGAATCCTCCTGGGAGATTGCCTATCCAGGGAATGTTATCCAGTTTCTGTGCTTGATCTATCACAGTTATACTCAGGACCCTGTGTGGCACTGTCCTGACTTCTTGAAAACTTTGGCTATGGTGGCTTTCCACTCTGGACCACCCAAGGTATGTGCATCTGAGCCAGCATAAGCCCTCCAGATCTGAGATGGGTTGCTAGGAGGAAAAAAAATCAGTTTAAAGGAGATAAGTTAAAATCCATTGCTGTCTGCTTTCACAGGGAGGCTCTGAAGGCCTTTTGACTCCTGATGGTCCAGCCATTGCTGAAGGGAAAGGCTGTGTTGATCCCTCCTCTGTCCCACTCCTACCACACCCTGCCAAGAAACAAGTGTGGGATTTTGTGCGAGTCCTCCTGATGGACAGCATTCTCAACATTCCTGCAAATAAACAAGGGCATCCACTTGAGCTGCTCCTTGAGGTGTCTCTTATAGTCATCAGGCTTTGCTGCTCTACTTTGCTTGTAGTCATCAGGCTTTGCTGCTCTACTTTGCACTGGGGGTGGAAGGACAGGTGGTATCCTGCTAGTGGCCTAGTGAAAAAAGTTGTAAGTGATGAAGAGGTGTATTTAAGTGAGCATTTTCAACAGCCTGGGACCACAGCTCTTAGAGAGCATGCACTACATCCTGGCAGATCTGGACAGCCTGTTTAGTGGAACAGAATTCCTACTTTTTGAACAAGGAGGAAAGGCCTTTTCTGTCTGCTCTACATTCATGTGAACTAAGAAAATGTTCCCCCTTGACAACAACAAAGGCATTTTTCAGGCAACATTTAGTGCTGAAGTAAGGAGTGGGGAAAAAAAAAATTTTCCAGTTTTCTTGGTAGTACCTTGTTGTCATTAGAGCAGCCCTTGAATTTGAGAACAGAAGACTTCACATGGAGCATTCCTATGTACTGATTTTTGAGACAACAATGTCTTCAGTGCTCAAATAAATCAAAAGCAACTGTCCCCACCTTTAGTACAGATTAATACAAGCTGTAGCAGCCAACTCTTGATTATGGATTTCAACCACTCAAAGCACTGGAAAGAGTCAGAGTAGTCTGAAGAAAGGGAAGATTGAAAATTTAGGCTTCAGGTCCAAATTGTCAAGAGTTCAGGTGTCCTGAATGTGAGTTCTGATGCAGACCTAGCTTAGTAATACAAATAGTAATGGGCATAAGCTTGACTGCAGCTGTCATGAGTTAAATCATCTTATGGAGCAGCAGTTCCCTAAATATTTATACAATAATATCTCAAGGCTTGATACAGTTTAAAATAGAGGACTGTTATTCTGACTATCTGAATCCTGAGCCTGCTAAAGGGAACTGAAATTCCCTGAGGGCAAGATCTCTTGGGAACCACCTATGAACCTAAGGTTTTGCACAGAGACAGAACCTGCTTTTGTGTTTGGTGTGCAGTGGGCAGCTGTGCTGGCTATCAGCTAGAGAGTGTAGACCTCTGTAAGGCTTCCTGTTTTCCCAGCTAGAGTATGACGTTCTGCCATCTCATGTGCTGCCCAGTAACTGTCCACACATGCACTCTTGCTGACCTCTGTATGAGGGGTGCTGTGTTGCCTTTTCAGAGGACTATACCAGATCTCTGCATTTACGTGTTACTGTGGATTAGCTGTCACTGAGAACTTCTCAGCTTGCAGTAGCTGATTGATATGCCCACACCATGGGCCAAAGTGTGCAAGTGAGGTGGAGTAGTTGTCCTGGATCTCTTTGTGCTTTTTTTCCCACTCCTTTTCCTAACAGAGTTCCTAGGTGTTTAGGGAAAATGTTGGACATTTTGAATCATCTCAGACAGTACTGAGTGTCTCTTGGAATTTCTATCTGCTTCTTTGAGCAAAACTTTTACTGCATCTGAATCTGACAGGCATAATCTGCCAAAGATCTGATGAAATCAAAGGCCTTTAAATAAAGGCTGAAAGCAAATTTGAGTCTGATTTCCTGGCAGTTCTCCTGCTGTACTAATATGTATATGTCACTATATAGGTTTCTCCAGAGGATGCCACCAGTGAGCAGAAAAGACATTTTCAGACAAAAGTTTTGTTGTCTGCTATGGACGTCTTCCATGTTGCCAGCCAAGGCGAGGGGAAAACAAGACCAAGAGGTGAGTGGTGAGAATCATATCATTAGCTAGCTGGTATTTAGCATGTAGCTGTAATTACTAGATAAGTTTGGAAACAGTCACTAGAAGGACAGTCCAACTCAGCAGGCTAGACTGTCCATTCACTCTTGCTGTAGGCCAGTTTGCATAAATTACTGTTGTTTCACTGTTTTTCTAGAGAGCCTCTTTGCTTTTTTCTCTCTTTTGGAGAACAGATTTTGAATATTAAAGAAATCTAGGTTTATCCTTGAGTACTTCTAGAAACAACCCTGATAAAGGAGAGCAGCAACAACTAAATTGAGTCATTAGTTAGACCACTCCTTCATGATAATATTTGTGAGATTGGTTCTGGTTTTAGGATGGGGCTGTAATTTCCAGTCTGAGTATGGTATTTCTGCTAGACCTAGAGTTCCCTTAGACGTATCCCAACTCTGAGACATTATGGCATGAGACTTCCTTTTCAGCTCTGGTAACCTCACATATCACATCATCATTTTTTGCATTTCAGCTTGTTTTGGAATAATCAACCTTCTTGCATCCTCTCCAGGGAGCAGTGATCCTCATGGCACTTCAGAATCAACTGCCCCTGTGTCCATGATGAATATTGTTTATTTGGCTCAGAAGCTGGTTGAGAAGCTGAACAGTAGAATGTTTGCTGCTGACCACAAGCAAATCCTGATCTTCACTGCCAAACAGATTATGAGGGTAAGTCACATGAAACTTTTTTCCAACTGTTATCAACATGTTATAATGTGCAGTTTCACACTGAGGTCCATTTAGTGATTGTGATTATTCCTGTTTTCTTGCATAAGCACATAATAGCTCTAAATGACAGAACTAGATGGTGCAGCATAAAGGATAGTTCTTCTGTGCCACTGTCTGTTGGCTATGTACATGTTGCTGAACAGGAATCAATTAATCCTTTCCACAATTCCAGGGACTTCAGCAGAAATACAGAAAAACTGAATTTGTATCTTACAGGTAGTTCAGGGGAATATTGCTGAAATAAGTTTGCACCAGCTAAAATGAAGTGAGAGGAATGGATCCTTGGGGAGACAGTTCTCTAAGCAAGCCAAGTACTCTGCTGTTTTGTGTTTTCACAGGTCTTAGAAAGCTCCGTTTCTCAAAAGGAAGTCTTCCTCAGTGCCCTGTACAGCTGTCTAAACAGAGCCATCCTATATTGCCTGTCCAGACCACAACAATCGCTGCCTGAACAGTTTAATATCCTGAATACTCTCAATGTTGTGCAGGAGCAGTGGGACATTATTTTTGCAACTTACAACTCAAATAATAATTTTGTCATCTGCCTAATGCACTGCCTTTGCCAACTGAATTCGGGCAGGTACAAATATTCATCTCAGTATAATGTTTGTTTACATCTCTGTGCTGTTATCGAAGGGAGCAGGTGCAGAGGGGGAGATTTCACATAACTTAGGCAATATCCATTTTGGGGAATTTCACATAACTTAGGCAAAATTCCATTTTGGGGAATTGCTAGAAGCTGAGACTGAGCTGGGTTTGGCTAGACTAAGGATTTTTGGATGTAGTATATGTACTGTATCCTAGCAAGCATTTGACTCACTGGGCTCAGTGCTCTGGGGGTTTAAAGCACCATTCTGCTTTAAATAGGGCAAACCTTCCACTCTAGTTTGGTGTCTGTTGAAGTGGCAGAGTAAAGGCAATTGAGGGAAGATGGCTGTTTCCCTTATACACTTACATCAAAACATTTCTGTTGTCGTTTATTTTTTTATCATTTAAGTTGGACAAGAGGAAGATTACTAACGTGCTCAGTATTCTGGAGACAATGGATTGTCTTTCAGCAAAGTGGAAGGGATAAACTGTTCTTCATACAGAAGGCTGGTTTTTTTTCCTTGAAATACTAGTGAGCAAAAAATTTCCTACCACCTCTCTTGCTCAGAGGCAGGACTAGTATGTGTGTTTGATGTAATAAACAAGGCACAGTAGATAGTAATAAGGTAACACTTAGTTCCATTTTTTTCACTTTGAAAAGGGTGTTTCATTTCAGAGATACCCAGACAAGCTTGCATGTTTGTCTAATCAGAATGCTTAAACCTGCATATAGGTTTAATTGCTACTCTTTATTAACCAAAACATCTGTGTTGTATCTGTTTTACTCATCCGCCACTTCCAGCAACTTACTCACTTTGGAGTAGTAACTGCAGTTAACAAACTTGAACTGATTTCAGTGGAGTTGGCTCACATGCCTATCATTAAAATGAGAATCTGGAAACCTTCCTGGGCTGCGGGCTAGGCTCACTCCACAAGCATGCAGGTGGCCATTCTCAGAGACATCTGCATGGGCTAATTTAGGGAGATAGTTTTTTCTGATCCAGCAGCTATTCTTGTGTGGGTACACTTAAGATATGTAAAAATGTGCATGGATCTTGCAAATCTTTCTGTTAATGCCTATTGTTAGTTGGATCTGAGCTGCAAAGTCCTAGTCATACTGAAGCTGGGAGTTTTGCCATTGATTTGGATAGGGCTAGAACATCCATGCCCACTCTTCATACAGGTGATGTATCAGAGGTACTCTTGCTGGGGAGTTGTTTTGCAAACTGTGTGAAAAGAAGCAAATTGACTAGTGCTTTGTTCACTGTAATGATGTTTATTTCAATGAAAATTTTCTGTGTGCATTGAATCCATTTAATACAGTATCACATGAGAAATGAGCTGAACTTCCTGAGGTCTTTTCTTGATTGTTTTTATTCAGTCAGATAATACTTTCCAGGCCAAAACTATTGAGATGGGGTAAGTGTTGCTTCTATGTAGCAAGAGCAGAAACATTTTTTAACAAATAAATTGCAGAAGTGTTGGTGCTACACAAGCCAAACATAGCAAATCCAGGGAAATTGAACTGTGATATTTAAAAGAAAATCAGAAATAAAAATGGCAGCTTTGCATACCCAAGAGACTTAACTCTCCCATGTAGTAGTGCCTGTTTACAATTGAAAGAATGTAGTAGGTTACTAGTGGCTGGATATATATTATTGACAGCACTTCTGTGACCAAGTTCAGGCTGTCTGGATGCCTTAACTAAGCCTGTTGCATTTATTGTAAGTATTACTGCTGTGCTGAAATTCCTGATGTCTTTTATGTACTGACTGGTAAATTCTAACACACACCACACCCCCAAAGCAGCACTAAATCTTTTTGGCAGTGGTTATGTCCTCAATTATAATCTAAAGTTTGCAGCTTTTTTGTGCTGAGTGCTTTATAAATTGAATGAACAATCATTGTGCAAAGAATTTAGACTAAGTAAGCAGTTCAGGTGAAGGGTATGGCGAGGCAGTGTTTCCTGCATAATAAGAGATACTTCTAGTGAAGAAATTCAGAGCAAAGAGATGGCATGCAAGATGCTGAGGGGGAGGTGTAAGAAAGATGGATGCAATCTGGCTACATGAGTACAGCCCTCTGTTCCAGATAATTGAAATGAATGATCGATACAAGCGCACTAAGAAGTGCAGGGATAAGGCATTTACAACAGAGTGATCCGTAGAATCTTGATGACTGCTCCTTGACTTTGAAAACCAGACTGGCAGTGGTTTAGTTCCCACTTCCTGTAAATCCTGCAGTATCATGTGATTTGTGTAAGTCCTTGAGACTGGAAATGTTGATTGAGTAGGAGTGGATGTGAAGAAACACCTTTAGCTTTTTTCACTGTTTTCAGTTTGTTGTAAGTTAGGTTTCCTTATGTACTCTTTTTTTTGTCACAGCTATCCAGAAGGTTTTGGGGTGGATGCAAAACCAAAGCTGGCTTCATATCACCAAATTTTCCTTGCACCCAGTGAAGAGGAAAAGGGCAACCTGCCTACTCCAGATGATGGTAATTTATGGCACATGTTGCCTTTGGCTTATAGAGCAGGAAAGTGCCTGGCCTGAACAGTTATTAGAGCAGCTCATGCAAGTGCTACTTACTTGCCTGTTTGGTGTATAGACACTGCAGGTGTAGTACAGAGAAAGGAAAGTTGTGCTAAAAATTACTTGTGTTTGCATCGTACCTTTTTATTCAGAGTTCACACCCCACATCTTCTGGAGTAAATGGATATCAGTCTGGAGATCTCCTCCAGATGTTGAGGCCAGTATCAGTGCCTAGAAATATACTATCTGTAGCTCTATTTCTTTTTTTTCAAGGCCTATACAGAGCTTGTATCTGTTGTACACAGGAAGAAACATTTTGCTCTTTTAAGAGAAACACTGAAAAAAATTTGGGCTGGATTCAGTGTGGGGGCTGTCAGCTGAACCCTATAGAAGAGTGATGCTCTTATTTTCTTATGTATATTGGCTTCGGTATGATGCATCCAACTAAGTCTGATTTTTCAGGGAGATACAGCAAAATAGCTCAGCATTTCCTTGAACAGCATCCTGCTGCTGTCAGATTGTTTCACGACTTGATTACCTTTGCCCCACCATCTCTAATGATGTTTGGCAACATAAAGGCGCATCCTTTATGTGCTTTAGCATTCAGTGTATGGTAAGATCATCAAAATTCTGATCAGATGATTTTCCAAGGCAGAAACCAGTTAGAAAGATCTGTCACTCCTGCTTGTTTCTTTCAGGGAGTTGAAATACAGAAAATAGGACATTTCTTTTACTATATTAGACTAACTAGTCTGGCTTAACCTATGGAGGCAGTAGAAAAATGTAGCGACTCCAGCAGTTACTCTGGACAAGTGCTATTCTAAATAGATGTTTTTGCTTTATCTGCTGCTTGACTTGTTTCCAAAAAAATGATTCTTCATTTGTAGTTTCTTTTGTTTCCTAGTCCATCAGGAAATTCTGAGAACAGTAGAAATCATCTGGAAGCAGCTCATCTCTCAGAGGCGTCAGGCTCTGGAGGACACTTACAAGATGGATCTTTCTGTAAAAGGAAATGATAAAGAAACGGACATGAAGATAACGGAGATCACCCCTTTATGGGAAGAAGTTATGACAAAAGCTTGGCAACACTTGATAGGTCTCTCTTCTTTTATGGAATACTCACTGTAGTAAGCAAAGACATTGCAGTAAATGTAGCACTTAATCAAGGAATCAGTGGCTTTGCATTATACCCCTCCTCTGCATGTCACCTGCTAGATAAAGCAGATTGTCAGTTTCTCTCATCCAGGATTGTGATTGCTTTGTGTCATGCACCCACCCTTCTGTAACAACATGGTGATGTTGTACTTGTGCTGTACTGCAAGTAAGAGAAATCTCCTTAGACAGTTGTATCCCATAGGAGAATTTAGAAGGGAGGATATTTGGGTGAAGTGCTTCCCAATGTGTGTAGTGCTGCAGGGATTCAAAGTTTGTCTGTATAATGAAACTGATTTATGGCAGACCTCTGTAAGGCTTTTAAATAGTCTTGAGAAGTACATGTTAATTCAATGCTCCTCTTACAAATAGGAGGAAAATCCAACTGGAGTGAGACACTGTCATGTTGTTGTGTCTCATGTAACAGGGATACAAACCCTCTACCCACAGGCTTAACTTCGTCTTACAAGCTTTTTTGTCTGTTCTGGCCCACAGCGTCTGAAAAGAAGTTTCTCCAGAATAAAGCAGGGTCAGGCCTGTCACAGAGCAAGCATAGTTCCTGGAGTGAAAGCCTCTCTTCAGCTATTAGATTGCCTGGCCGAAACACAAAGGAGATAGCATGCAAATCTGAGGTAACTTCTGCTCTTTGTCTTTTCTGACTCTGTCACCATTCTGCCTTGGACATGACTCTGGAGTTTGGACTTGGCAGGCTTCTCAGTATGCCTGTTGACATATTCCATTGTAAACTAGACACTTGTTGCAGCTAAGGTTCCTTTTCTAGACTGCTAGAAATAATGACTAAAAAATAGTAATTAATCTGAAGAACTTCTGTTAGCCTTAACATATAATGTACTAATGAATACTTACTGCATGAGGCCTAATTATTGCACTTGAAAAGAAAAAACTAAGCAACCCATGTGTGTTTGTGCTCGCAGGGCTCTGCTTGGGTCAGAACAAGCTGAGGAGATGCTGGCTTTGCTGCTTTGGACTTACATTGCTTATGTAAACCTTGTCCCTCAGACACTGAATTAGTAGAAAGGATCAGGTATTACCATAGTACTGTCCTTTCATTTGCTACTCAATATGAAGTATTAAAAGTCCAAATTTTAGTTTAGCCTCAAGAAATAGAGACAAGTGCTTATATAAACCAGGGATCATTCTGGAGGGTATGCAGCATTGCTGCTGCCAGCACTGTAGTTGGACTGTCTTTTATGTGTAAAGTCCTGCTTTGCCAAGAGGACCATTTCCATGGTTTTGCTGGGCATTTGTCAAGAATACGAATAAAAAGCACCAGTTCGATGTTACTTGTTTGTGTTACGGCTGGAGTAACTAACCATAGGGTAGGGCAGCAGTGCATTGACAGAATATTCCGAGGTTTGGACTGAGCTTGTGTTGTTGCAGTTCTGAACATATTAAGGTATTTTTTTCTGCTGTTGGAGTCTTAACCCCCTAGCTCAAGCTGTAGCAGGTTGTGGCTTTATCCCCAGTGATGACTGGTTCACTTCCAGGTGTGTTGATCAGGAAGGCTACGATACCCAAGTACTGTGTCTGATAGTACCTTACTGAGCTGCAAGTTTTTTCTCAGCGTGCCACAGCATCCTTCTCATTCCTTAAAATCACTTTGCTTACAGAGTGAGCAAGTTCTTCCCAGGTACATATGTAGACTGTGATGTCATACTACAAGAGCATTGACTATTTGCCCTGGGGTCTGTTTAATTATTTTTTAAAATTAATTTTGATTATTACAGCTGATTACACCTCAGTGAGCAATGTAATTGATATTTGTAAATGTATCCCAAGGAACATTCTGTACAACATGCTTTTTGCTGTTGAAGGTTAAAGACTCTGTTATTGGTTTTTCCCTAAATATGCCCACATCATTAGTTCCTCCAGTGAAAAGGTTGCCATCTGGAAAAGGCAGTGCAGAGACATTATTCAGGCACAAGTGCATGAAATTGGTGTTTCTGCATCTTCTGTCTCTCTTCCGCAAGGAAGCGGCTTGTAATTAAAGGAGCTGGGTTTGGAGGAAACATTACTCATTTGGTGTTATTCCTTATCATGTCAAGGACTGACAGCTCCACAGCTCTGATAAATTGTTCCTCTCAATGAGATGCAAAGCTACAGTTCCAAATGTTCTCCACTCTACCTCTCCCCCTTTCTCCCTCCAGCCTGTCTTTGAAAGAGTTTGATACACTTTTCAGAGAGATGAAGTCTAAGAGAAAGAAAATTAGTTTCTTTGCTCCTCAGCAGCCCTCTTTCTCTGTACACTTCACAAGAAAGATATAAGGTAGGATTTTCAGTATCAAAAGAAGCTGGGAGTACAAGTTACATTAAAGATAAATGGTATGTGTGCTTCTAACTCATATTTTTTTACCTCACTTTGGTAGTCAATTTAAAAAGTGCTGTAATGTAGTTTTGTATAATTTGCTGTGTCTCGAGTGCCTTCAATATTCACTTGGGAAAAAATCTTCAGATACTGGCCTCTGTCCTCTAGTTATGGACCTATGTCCTACAGCAATAGGCACCTAGTTGAAACATTGGGATAAAAGAAAAAGTGGCAGTATGAACTACATAGTGAGAGACAAAACCTTTAAATCCCATCGTAAAATAAAAATCTTTGCATTTACTGAGAGGTAAACACAGTTGTTCCTATCTGAGCAAAACTATTAAATTTGAGAAAAGTACAGAAATTCAGCCAGGATTTCAAAGCTTTGTCCAGCAGAAAGATTAAATGGCTTTGTTACTGGATTATTAATTTGATTTCCCTACTGACTGAAAATGAAGAAGTTTAAGCAGCAGTAGCACTTGCCACAGATTAAAAAATAACAAAATCCTAACAAACAAAACACCTCCCTTAAAACTATCAACTTTTCCCCCTCCCTTTTTCCCATTTACAAGATAGCAAGAGTGCTTTTGAAACCCAATCCTCAACCTGGAAAAAACCCAGCAAAATTCAAACTATTTAGTCCATATTTCTGCTGCACTTTCACTCAAGATCTCCAGCATCAGTGAAGCTAAGTCCCTGCTATTTGGTGGCAAATATCAGAATTAGCAATCAAATGCAGCTGTTTTCCCCATATTTCTGAATTCACTTTACTATCATGCTCTGTTCTGGGCTTTTTCTGGAAGGCATGATAATTCGGAAAGAAAAGTATGATCATGTTTCTGGTAGTAGAATGGTGGTGATCTGCTCTGTTAATTGCTATTTCTTGGAAGTCTGAGTAGCCATGCAGGAGCAAGAGGAGCACTGTACAAAGTCAGATTTTTTTAATGCTTACAGGTGACAGTGTTGGATAAATTTGCCAGCAGGAGGGTCTATAAGACTTGAATACAGTGCCAAAGGTTTCCAAATCATTGATTTTCCTGTTTCAAAGTGAGCCCTTTGTCTTCCCTTCCTCCCTAGTTTTTCTGTCAGAACCTAGGATATGTATTTAATTTTTAAGTTAGCAACAACTGATTGTTTTTGTCATCTTCAACAAGCTGCAAGAGCAGCAAGGGACCACTATGACAATCATATTTCAGTAAATTGTAAATCAGTCAACAGCTTCTACCATGCAGTATTCTGAGGTTCTTACTGAGGATGAGTGCCTGAGCAAGGCTACAAGCAGCATACTTCAAACTACTATAAAACACACTGCCTTGGGGCTGTAGATATAGCTGTTATTCTTTACAAGAAATTCAGAGCCTCCTGAGTTTTACAGGCCTGATCATGCCTGTCCTCTCCTGTTTTGGTTCATTAATTATATTTGTCCATGCCAGAGGTCCATATACCTTGAAAGAATGAAATAGAAAAGGTCTTTTTAATCCCAGTCTTCAGAGACTTCCTACTTGTAATTGCAAAACCAGAAACTTTAGGACAGGATTTTGATCAGCTAACGTACACTTGTGAAGACAGCTGTAGATAAGAACTGGTATCTGACCTTCTTGGTGCTGCTTTTGTCACTCTGTTGCAAGATAATTCTTCCTAGTTAAGTGATGGGAGAATGTAGCCTTTGAATGCTAAGGATTTTTGAGCAATTTGATATCTTGGTTTCTGCTCTGCTACCTTTTGCGTATGCAAGGTCACTGCAGAGCTAGCAGCACAAACAGCATGGTGTAGCTCTACAAACCAGAAAATACTAGGTGCTAAGTCTGACCACTAGGAGTGATTAATTTTTCTTTAGCTGGCTTTTGTAGGAAGAGCCCATCTCTTGTGCTTACTTTTGTAAGCAACAGGCAGATTTACACCCACAGCAAATCTGTAAATAACTACACCAATGTGTCAGTGAGAGCCTTCTCTGTCTCTGTGGATAAATTTCTGTAGTCAGGAGCTCCAAGAAAAGACCTGAGGCTTAAGTCACTGTCAAACACAAAATCTACTTCAGTTCCTTTTGAAAATTCTCCTTCTTAGTTTTTTACAATGTAAAATTTATTTATACTCATGGCTAAGCAGTCTTGATGTACTGCTGAAAAGAAACTGCAAGTTCATTAACTCATTTAGGAAAGCAAGCTGTATGAACTTATCACTGAGCAAGAAGATAGTGATATGACCAAGGACCACTTGAATTCTGCATAGTTTCCTAGCAACAGATGCCCTTGTTTGAAGTAATAGAAAATGTCTCTTGAGCAAGTTCCACTGACAGTTGTCTGAGTTCTGCCTCTGTAGTTAAATTCCCAAGAGGAAGAAAGACAGTGTCTCAAATCTCTTCTAGGAGTTCATGTTTCTTTTAAAATCTGAGAAAGACTGAGGTGTGTTTCAAACAGCATGTTATTTCAAAGTCCTTAGGACTTTCTATAGTTTTAGATTTACAGGGAATTTATTATTTTAATTTTCTCATGTATTTATTCAACAGGCTTCTCTTAAGCCAGCAGCTAAAAGTGTTTTTGCTACAGGAAATTGTTACACAAACAACAACAATCTCTTCAAATTTCACAGCCAGCAAAAAATTTTAAGAAATTGTTTCACAGGTAACACTCTTTCTTAAGATAAATATGGCTAGTATACCTTGTATCTCTAGTGCTTTACCTGTGGTGGTAATGCATTATATTTTGAGAAGTATTTAAACATAAAATTTCCATTTACTTCAGTGGGAGTTTGAACTACAGGCTTAAATTCCTTCTGTGCTGGAAATGTAAATTCCTAAATGATCATTTACAGGAGTCTTTTAGTGTGTTGTACAGTGCTAGGACTTAATTACCTAGTACAAATAGAAGATGCATCACAGATACAGAATTAGTCCTGTCGGAGGCAGGGCTTTCACCTCACATGATTCCATCAGGAAAGAGCACTGGGGCTTCATTCACTGCTGGCTGTCAGTCTTGCTTCACACTTTTTGCAGCCATCTTTTCAGGTTCTGTATTAGGTGTGGGGGAAGAGAGAGAAATGACTTGTTTGAAATTAATATGTACAGATCATAATCTCAAATTCTTTGAGGTGTGTGTGCAAAGGTCTTTGTTTTAGAGGGTAGTTTTAAACATGGCTTTTCAAAAAGAAGTCTTAGATCTTGAACTGGAAGGCTGATGATGTATTCCTAGGCTCTTGTCACACACAGAAGACTCAGCCCCAGGACATAAAAATCAGTGTTAGCTCAAAATGCTGTGTGTCAGTGGACTTTGACTTCTGTAAGAAAGAAGCTTTACTTCAAGTTGACAGAATGGATTTACAGAGACTTGGCCATTATCATCCAAGATATCAGTGGCAACACTAGCAGCTGAACCCAGAGCTCAATAGTGGACCAGTGCCTTCACATACTAGCTACTTCTCTGTTGCATTGTTATAGCATCTTTCAATGGCTGTAAAATCAAGGCTGATGCTGACCAGCCTGGATTTTCAAACAATAGTATAGCCACTGCATCAGAGAGTGGTTGTGTAAGGTGGGGAGGTATGAGAGGTAGTGAAAAGGAGAGCAGGATTGAACAAAAAGACCTTGCTAATTTAGAATGAAGGAGGGACTTAGTAGTTCACAGTAGGTGAAATGAAGAAGATAGAAATATTTGAAACAATCACAATTATTAAACAAATATTTTTCTTACCAATCACTCGGTCTTTTATCAGCTCTTCAAGTTAACTGAGATAAAACAAGCAAACATGTAATGATATTTCTTTGAAAAGTGCATCATTTGTGTAACATCTTTATCTTCATAATAGAAGGATAATTAACATCACTAATTATCTAATTAAGTTCATTAACTATTCACCAACAGTGCACTGTGAAGTTGACACTATGTTCTTCTGTCAACAAATGCTTTGATTTCTTAGGAAGTAATTAAAATGTAAATTAGCATGTCATTAAATGCACAAGGGAAGTTTGGAATCAAACATTCATTTCAAAACTGCTCATAGCATGCATTTTTTTTACTTCAATGAAAGAAGGCACTTTACTATTAATGATGTATATTAAACAATTTCCATTATAATATTATTGTCTTGTTTAATAACTGGCTCAAAGCTAAATTACAGTATGCTGCAGCAAGCTGGAAGTTTCTTTAACTTTGAACAAATACATTTTTATGTCCTCTTAAGCAGATATCTGACACACTGCTCATTTATCATTTTCAGATTGTTTACAAGATCATAAAGGAATAATTCAGCAGGTCAATAAGATAAGAACTACATGAAAACATAAAATGCAAAGCTGTCTCATTTTATGTAATATAAATCACTGAACTTCCTGAAATGTATGGGAATATTTTCCACATTCATTGAAGATAACTGTTTAACATGGAATTTGGAATATAAAGGTTGTATGCTGATGAATACAGATTATTAGGCTGACTCAAATCCACAGGCCACTCACCCCACAGCTTGTCCCCTAAAAATCCAGTACCAGTTGCTACAAGAGATGGTGTGTGTGACAGCACAATGCACAGTAGAAAAATCTATCCTAGCAAAATTATTCCTTTCTTTATATCACCTTAATTTTAAAACTTGAAATACAGGAAATAATATCCCCTTCAAAACATTTTGTGAGTAACTATTCAGGGGGAGTTCTTCTCTATTTTTAAACTCAGTGATGCCCTGTGGCAGTGAAGTCCCTCATTCAATTACACATTGTATGAAAAGATGTTTTATTTTTAATGTATATTTTTTAAATATTTCTGCCTTTCAAGCTAGAGATTGTCTTGTTCAGGTTTAAGCTTGAATATGGGATTTCAGTGAGTAGAGTTTAATGTTAAAGCTGTTGGCATTGAAATCTCATCTTTCAAGAGCTTCTGGTTGCAGTTTTATTTTCATATAACAAAGATGATACTGAAATAAGTTAAATGGTGTTAGTGTGGATGAAAGCAGAGTTTTGTTTGGTTGCAGAGAAACCATAGAAAAAAGTTCTAGCCACTGAAACAGAATTAATTTTTTCTCTACTGAATAGATAGAAAGACAAATAATTTTTCATATTTCTTGGTGCAAATATGTATGTTTCAATCCAGAATTCTGATACATTTAATTTATAAAAATTTCAGTAGCAAATTGGTTTAAGTTGCTTTCTATGGATTGTTTAATTCAAAAGCCTGAAGTGGCAATTTAAACTGAATCAAACTTACATTTTTGTTTTAAAACTTTGGGTGGAATCAACATTCTCATCTACAGTTTCCCACCAGGAAATAATTTTTCATTATTCATGATTTTAAGTTCTATATTTGTTCTATTTTTAAAGTCAAGTAATGCATCTTTTCAATTATGCTATTTATTATTAGAAATCTTTATAAGGAGAAGAACTACAACCAAACTTGCTTAATCAGTTATGAGGTTTTTACATGGTGCCTCACCTCATGTAGGGAGCAGTATAAAATGCACGTAGGAGTCTGGGTGACCAGAAAATTAAGTATAAGTTTCTATCAGACAGCAGGACTGAAAATAGCTAAGAATGTGAAATGGGTGGTGGTGTGTGCAAGTAGAGAACAGGAAATCAGGGGAGGTCCTAGAAATCTCTGCAAGATTAACTTAAATATTTCTCCTAAATGATGGTATAGGTTGCTAACCTGTGCTGAAGGAAATATGTGACCACTCATTTCTTGTTCTCATCCTTGCTAGTCAAAAATAAAATTTGGTTGTGCCTATCTGTGTTGCATTCAGGTTTTCTGCTACAGAGTAGCCTGTAGAGTTCAGGATTGTTCTACAGGCACTATAAAAACCTCCAGAAGTAATCTTGTCACCTTTAAATGCATGTCATTCTAAGAAAACTGACAATGTTAGCGGTCAGGGAAGAGATGTTTCTTTGTATTCTGTACTCTGAGCTCTAAGCATATGCTAATGTTTACAGAATTGTTTTGTCGCTAAAGGATTAGAAATGCACATTTTTCTTGAATAAAAGCCATGACTCAAATGTAATCAGAAAATGCCGGTGCATGAGGCTTCCAGATAAATGCATTGAGATACTATGTAATAAACCCTAAGTTGCATACACCTGTAGGACTTCATAGAAAATCACCATTTTAAATAGAAATAAGAAAATGGTAAGAACAAGTGAAGGCAAGAAGAGACCCCATTGCTATTCCCCATAAGTCCAAAGCCTGACCTTCACCTTTCACTGGAGGTAAAAGCTAATACCTCTGCTATAATAGGATGGAAACTGAGCCCTTGAGGTTCAGTGAATTATCCCAAAGTCACAGAAGTCATTCTCAGAGATCGGATGAAAGAACAAATGTGTCTGGCCTCCCATTGTGTTTTTCTGCTCTTGGGAGACAAGTTATCTGTTCTCCCAGGAATTAATCTCTTGAGTAGTATCATATGTTGAAGGAGTGTGTGTGTATACATACATATATATATATAGTTGCTGCAGAAGTAGAGCTGTTTCTATGCTGCCTGAGTTTAGCTGATAAATACAGTGTGGAAGTCTCCTCACATGTACACTGCACTTTGGGTTTATCCTCTTGAAACCCACCCCTGTGTGTGGGTACATTTATGATGCACTGAAATATGGAGGTTTTTCTCATTAAGTTTGCTATTCCCTAACCAACTGGCGATGCCAGGAATCCATCCACGATCCTTAGGAGCAGTTGGCACTGTGCATTAGCCTCCTAGCGGGTTGAGGCACGAAGCTTCCATGCAATACTTAACTGCTGGAACTACAGTCTGTTGAAAGCTAAATGAATTTTGGCAAAGCAACAATAAAATCCACATGGCAATAACAATTTTGTGATTCAAAAGAGCTTGCAAGCAACCCTCAGTGTGGAGAGTGTATGTGAAGGACTAGGACAAACTGCTCTTTAATGTAAGGAAAACATTATCTGCCTTAGCTTAATGCTTGTTACCTGGTGACTAATGAAAAGATTTTTCCTCTTATGAAACGAACTTACTTGCTTCCTAGTGCATAGTCAATTACTTGAAAAGTAGTCTGGTCACAATGATGGGTGGCTTATTGTTTTCACAGGGTAGCAGTGTACCTGGTCTCTGATTCACCATGTTAGACTTAGTAGCAGACATGGAAATGTTATGCACTTTGTCCCTGTATCTGAATGCAACAAGGCTGATGAATTGGAAACTTCACTCCACTCTAGTAATTTACTCAACACTCATTCTTCTCTGTGAAACTGCCATGCTAGCTGTAATCCTATCCTTTGCTTATTTGGCTGATGAAAGGATTGATTTATTCTCTGATTTAGTAGGAAAGGACTAGAAGTATTGAACTTTAATTGTGCATGTCAGGAGGGGAAATTCTGGTTAAAAGCGTGGAAAATGGAGGAGCATGAGAACTGAAGCGAATGCAAGAAGATAGTTTTCACACCTCAAAAGAGTTTAGGCTCAAAATTGCTGACAATCTGGCTCTGTAGCTATGTAAATAATAATGGTTCAGGAATTTCCCATCTAAAATATTATTGGTTTAGATGTTGACTGCAAAAATAAGTCACTTTTGTGATTCTCCTTCCTTCTGAAGTCATGCCATCACTGACAGGAAACCCATGCTGGTTAGTGCCTTCGGTCCAGAGGACAGAGTTGCTTAGAGGTGATGCCATTTAATGGTGAGCTGCTGAGTAATATACATAAAAGTATTTAAGTAAAACTGAATAATTTGCTCTTTGTAAAATGGCATTTCCTTAGTGTTCTATTTTGTTTGATTCTGCAGCTTTTCTGTTTAATTCAAGATGGGAAGAGTGTATTGCATTAGTATAATGCAATTTTTTTCCTTCTAATGATGCTAATTTCTTGTTTCCCTGTTTTGAAGTCATTGCCCATAGAGGTTTTAAGCATGTTTAATTACCACCTTTAAGGTCCAAGTGCTGCATATATATTATCTGTATGTTTGTATCTTAAACGCTTGGATTAAAGGCAAATCTGCCCCCTCTCAGTACTAGACAACCTGTACATAAAAGTTGTGAAGTATATGCCTAAACACATCCTGAAACACAGTGATTTCTTGAATCAAAACCATCAAATCTGTTTCTGCCATGCACAATCTCTTTGCCACAGTCGCATATGCTATTCACATGCTGTTTGTTGTGTCCCTAAGAGCTCCTTTTCTGCTGTTCTGTTTTTCTATGCCCATGGAATACTTTCTAAAAACCTAGTGGTTGCTTGAATAAGTATAATTACACCAAAAACCCTTCCGTGTAGAATTGTGAAAACCAAGGTCAGAGGAATAGGTATGTGGACTCTTCCTGTGATAAGATCTAATATCTGGTAAATCAGCTATATTAGAATACAATCTGGCACTGGGAACATAAGAGTAAGAAGGGATTTCCAAATCAGTTCATCAAATTGTTTCCCCTTCCCACTACTGCATGCAGTCACCAGATACAACCTCTTTGTGGGCTTATTAGGTTGTTTCAAATTAATTCAGGTTGGGTTTGCCTCATCACCCACCCCCTTCCCCCACAACCAAGTCATAGTGGCAGGATGTTCCGGAAACTCACTTGTCTTGGTTTCCCCATCTGTAAGCTAAAGACTGACCTCTTTCATAAAGACCTCTGAGATGTACTGGTGAAAAGTACTATATAAGAGTAGATATTTTCATTATAGCCGTGATACTATATGAATACCCTTACTGTGTGTGCTTACATATTTATAATACTTATTTTTCTTAGAAGAGCTATAGTAGTAGACTAATACTACTATTTCTAGCCCTCACAAAACAGATGACTAAAACACATGCTTCAAAACGTGTGGGGGTATTCTCACTATCATCCATCGGACTACTCACGTGGCACAGTGAGGGATCTGAATATCTGGGCTTTCCTTTTGGCTCTTCCAAGTCCAAAATTATTTTGTCTTGAAGTATATTTTTATTAAGAGTTTTGACACATACTTTTGTGTGCATGTGTGTTCTGTAATACAACACATAGCCTTTAATTCCCCAAAGAAAGCCTGGAAGTGCAGAACTCTAATGACATAATGTTTCCTTAGGAAAGAACTTTGGCATATGTGGTGTTTGTATCATGTAATATGAGTTTATTATGGCAAGCCTGAATTTTTATGGGGTGCAGGAGCATTAAGTGAGATTATATATATATATATATAAATAATAAAAAAATTGGACATTCCAGAGCTCAGTAGAGAATTGTTAATTTAGAAGTCACACTTCAACCTTTTTTTCTTTCTTTTTTTTTTTTCCCAACCATTTCTCATTACAAGCAGCCTTTCAATTGCTTTAGTTGAATGAATTTGTAGAAAATCCACTCTCTGGGTTTTTTGGCATGCTAATTTCTCTGTTTGCCAGCATTTTTCTCCTTGCTGGTTTTACTCTTCCCCAATGCTAATCATTTTCTCTCCTATTTGCATGAGGTCTCCATGCAACAAGAGGAGAAATGGGTTTTGATTCTGTGCTTTGGTTTGGTTTTTTAATAGGGAAATAGCTTGTAAATTCCATCACCTTTTCAAGCTCTAAATATTGGCTGGGGAATCTGAGGCAGCAAAACAAACCAATTCTAAACAGAATGTGATTACCTAAGGCTGCAAAGTAGAGAAGTCTATACAAAAAAAAGTCTTAAAGCATGGTAACATACTCAGCTTTTTAGGCCAGGATGGATCAATATGACCTTTCAGTGTGCTCTTCCTAGAATGCAGGTCATATTTCTTGCATTTACACCTGCTTTTCTGCATATGAAACTCAAACCTTATGTTATATTACACAATATTAACAATTATCAAACTGGCATATTGTTTTTGTTCAAGACAGATATTATGCCGTGGCACTGTTGTATTTAATGTACTACACAGAGTTGCCATTTTAAAGGATAACCATCTACAATTTTTAATGGAAACTGTTTATTTGTTAGAAACTTGTTTGCACTAGTTCATTAAGAATTGCAGTGTAATTGTTCTGACTGAACACTTAATAATAGCCTGGTCTATATTCTCCATGTTTATTTGGTATCTTTTTCAGATTTTTTTGTTGCTTTGTTTTGGTGAGGTTTTTTTCCAGTCAGTGATCTCCAATTTTGTTAACTGTTCATTTCATTTTACAACCAGGTGGTTTTCTTGTAGGGGTGATCATCAGAGATGTGTTCATCTGCTTGAAGTAACTAGTTATAGCTCATTTGGAAGCCAAAGTAGTTAGTCTTCAGTTTACCAGACATGGTTAGCAGAATTTTTCCTTTTTAGGACCCTTCATATGTTTGAAAGGCTAGGAGCTGGGTCAGTGAGAATCTTTGCAGTGTGGGCTTTGACCTTAGGGGTCTGATCAGTGACCGTGAGTGAAATACAGACTATGAGCAACTTTGAAACAGCTGCTGGTAGAGCACTGACTCGGCCTGAATAGCCTGTGGGTATCTGAAATGGTTGTTAATACTTGGAGGGACCGGTTGTCTATTTTGAATGGCTTTTTCCCTATGTCCACGTAGAGCTGGGATCTCAGCTCTTCTCCTGTACTGAGCCCAGCTTAAAAGCACAAAGATGCTGTTGCTTTCTAGGTCAGCCTTTATGGGAGTTTTATATGAATTATAGAATAGTTTTGTGAGGCCACAACTGTGATTACAGGTTTAATGATGCTTTAAACAAACAAAAATGTAATGACTTTCATCAGTGTAAAACAGGAGCTTCCTGCAGGGAAACACCAATAAATGTGACTTCGCGGCAGGGGTACAGACCTGGCTGGCAGCCAGCAGTAATCGGCACACCACATAGACCTTGTGTGTTAACTTAATTATAGCACAGTGCAAGCAGCAGCTAGACAGTTTGCTGTGAGGAATCATTGCCAGAGTGGCACGGAGTCTATGCATTTAAAAGTTACCCATCTGATCCATGGCTTTAGGTAGTGAGAGGCTAGGACTGTCACTTCCAGTTTAGCCTTGTGCTGTGACACAGCAATCTCACCTTTGTCAGGGAAGCTCTGGTGGATATGAGAGCCTTCAAATGGCACTGGGGGTACTCTAACCTCTCCTGTATAATCTCCAAACACTTTTTGCTTTCTCTCCAACCTCTAATCCTCAGGAGTTTATCAAAGGATCAAATACTTCTGCTACTTTTTATAATGCAGTTAATGGTCAGATTCCTTTTTTCTCTTTTTAATTTTCATTTCATGGCTTTGAAATTTTGTAAATTCCTAGGAAGGGCAAGCAATCTTATTTTGACTTCAAAATCATGTTCAAGTAAGCCTACATCCTACTACACATTTGGTTGGCACGTGGAATAGATATTTATGGTTTATTTGGATACTCTGAGTTTTGGGATTATGTTTCTTTCAGCATCATCCTGAGTCAGGTCCCAGTGTGCTGTACCATTGACTTCAGGGAAAAAAAAAGTTGCTCTTTCAGAGAGATTTTTGGGTTGGAAAATTTTAAAGCAAGTATACCTGGAAGATCAGACATGGCATCATGTGGTTGTTAATAAGATAGCTAGAATCCTTTTCCAGGAAATACACAGTCAAATAGGAGAATTTAAATCTGTGACTTAGTAAGAAGTTGTCTGTGATCCTGAACTCCTCCCAGTAGCTACTTGTCAGCAGTCATATGAAGAGATACTTGGCAAGGAGAGAAATAGATGGAGCAGCTGTCCTTGTGTTACAAGGATACAAAATGGTATACAACAGTCCCATGAGTGTTGGACACTGTTAAAGCAGAGTCCTGTGCTGGTTCTTCACTTACCTTCGTGCAATAAGATAAAACAAGCCAGTAGCTTACTCAGCAGTTGTTCAGTGCTTCAGCTATACACACAGCCTTTCCGCATGCTTTTTTGCTCAGGCAAAAAAATGTCATCAGAACAAATACTCTTTGGGAATCAATTTCGTAGATGGCTATGAGAAGGGGGGGAGACATGGGACAAACAACATTCAAAGCTGGAAGCTTGTCTTTAATCAAAGTTTAACAGGTGAATTTGAGGAATTAGTATGATAGTGAATAACCTAGGTTGTATTTTGTTGTTGTTTGCATGATGCTAGTTTGGTACCTGAGGGATTCCGCTGAATTTTAATAAAGTTTCTGCTGATCTTTTCAAAAGGGAGGGAGGCTCAGATAGGAAGTGCTGTTTGAAATTCTGTGGTTTGTGTTCTGTATAGGTCTTGGCTATGTAAACTTTGTGACCCTAAAGCCTGTGGGTTTTGGTGGAGTAGGTAAGAGAATGAAACCCATTTTATTTTCCTACTCTCTGAGTTTAAGGATCCCATCACAATGGATCATTGTTCTTGATCTTAGTCTGTGTAATTGAGGTTAGTATTGCAGTGTCTGTTTTGTGGTTGGAGAGGTAGTGATTTAGGGCAATTGCATGTCTTGCTGAAGATGACATAACAATCTGTTTGCAGAGTGGGGAATGCAACTCATAATCTCTTGACAGCAGTTCCTCAGTCTTGCACTTGCAGAGACCCTTAGCTTGAAAAGTTCATTTCAATAAAACAGCAGATGAAATGTGTGACTATTCTGTGAGTATAGTACATTCTGGAAGGAAAGGAAAGGTGGCCAGGAAATTCTGTCAGACTGCTTTGGAAAACATGTATTTCCAGAAACACCTGAGTAGCACTGGGCTTTCGGGCATGCCTGTGCTGTGTAGTGGAGCAGAGGCAGTTGTTATGGGTGTCACCTTGCCCTAGCACAGCCCTACAAGTTTCCAGTTCTACCAGCTATCCAGTTCAGATATCTCTGCATCACAATCCCATTACATAGTGTATTTATACTCCAAGTCACTTGTTGCCAGAGGACTTAATATCCTAAATCTAAAAAACGTTTTTGGAAACAGTTGGCTTCCTGTCTGCAAAAAGGGGACGTGGACTATTCCTTTGTACTTTATGCAGCAAGGAGTAGGTCCATCATTACATATCCTTACCTCAGTTGGAGTCTCTACAACAGATAATTGTCTTTTATGCTACTTGCAGTACTAATTCAGCTCCAAAAGGAGGAGCCTTAAATTTCATTTGCTGCTTGCTTTCTTCTGAGTAGTTACACTAATGATCCTCATTAAGATTGTGAATATGTTTATCTTCCTGGTGTAAGTGTGCAACTTGTTCTCAGGTGATTGCCTCATCACTATACTGTCTGGAGAGGCATTAACTTGCAGACGCAGGCCATATTCTCTAATTATTCTTGTAAAAGAGCACCTAATGCCTGCTTCTGCCCTCCACAGAGTTTACATATGCAGCACCTTGATATAATGTGTTCTGATGTTTCTTCTAGGGATTTGTGTCATGTATGGAACGGTACAGAAGAATTGGGCAGGAGCTGTATGCCTCTTTGTACAAGAACCACATACAGGTAAAGAATAGGAATACTGTGCAACAGGTTTCTGTTGTTGAAAGGATGCTCTTGGACTACCCTGAGAAATCAGGCATTTCAGAGGTGAGATCAGTAGTATGCCCAAAGAAATGCTGAGAGTTGATGATTCAATGCTCCATTCCCGACATCATTACTGAACTGTGATATAACATCGCTCACCAATCAGACTCGACTTTATCCATTTTCAAGGAGATTGAAGTTTGACATGCTTATATTTGTCACTATCTTAGATTGACTAGTAATATCTCCCACAGCACGCTTTCAGTGGCCAGTGAGACCTTGTTGCTGGGGTCTGCAGCGCTCACTCTGCGGTGGTCCCATCCAGTAGGTTGGGTAGATCCCTCTGAGTCACTGGGATGGTGCCACTGCTGGATGGGAGGAGGGAAGTATGCAAAAGTAGCACAAAGCAGTTCTGTCCCACAGGTGCTGCAGTGTGGTTACAGCAAAGCAGCCAAGGACTGGATCATACTTGAGGAGCAACTTTTCTACAGAAGGAACCCGTGGGGAGATGCAGCACGATCCTTGGAGCCACGATGGATTCTTGATTGTTCTGAAGGACCTTCACGAATGAGGAGGAGGATTCAGCATGCAAACACCCGAGCGACAATGATTCGGATGAAGAGTGAGGTAGAAAGCTTTTGCAGGAGGTGCACAATTTCTGTAACAGTGGCTGATGACTTTACACTCACCTCTTTCCTCTATTTCTTATCACCTGACTCATCAATATTCTGTTTCATGCATAGAAAACCCACTGAATAGGTCTGGTTTTGAGAGAGTAAGAGAGGTTGCAATGTGTTTAGCAGCAACAGAATGGTTTTCCCCTGGTATAAGGTCTCGCCAGATAGATGAGAGTATAACCTGGCCATACTTTTCTGCTTGTAATATCTCATGGGTAGAGCACTTCCCCATGTATGCAACAAAGTACAGTTAGAAGGCTGCACTGTCCTGTTAGTCTTGTGCTTATTAGAGCTACTGGACTGGTGCATCATCAAAAGGGGAATTAGAGAGGTTTGAACTAAGCATTGAACTCCACATGTCGGGTATTCACTACTGTCTGTCTCTACAGTGTCTAATTGCCAAATCCTATCAACCTGAATGTGAAGCAGTTTAATATATTCAGGAGGTTCCCATCTCTAGGACACTTTCAGCTTTTATGTGAAGCTTATATTCTGGCAGTTTTCTGTAGGCTGGGTGGTATGTTTTTTTTTTATCCTATAACAGGCCTCATGCAGGGTCATCTTTGAAAAGGCAATAGTCCTTTTGCTTAATTGGTGACATTTGTTCCTGCACTTAATTGTTCCTTTGAGTCCTTTCAAATGAGTGTATTTGAATTTCCAAGGCATGCATTTGCAACGTAGTTCTAAATCTGTGGTTTTCTCTGCAACAAGGTTCGGAGTTATGTTTACCTGTCTGTATATTCCACTCTAGTCACACCTAGTCTCTTTTCAGGTTCTCCTAACAAACAGAAATGAAACAACTTCCCCTGCTGAAGTGAATCCAGGTAACCTTTTAGGGCTAAATTAAATCATCAAGAGGGTGGACACAAACAGCCAGAGAGACTTAGAGTTACTGTATGAAGTTCCAATTCAGAATTTCATCTAGTGAAAAAAAGACTTACTGTCAGCAGAAAAGTAACTTGAACATCTGGGAAAAAACCTGATTCAATTGTTACAGGTGGTATATAAACTGTCTTCAGAATTTGTTACTCTCTTGTTGCTGCCAGAAAGATCTGAAAGCAAAACAATACCTTAAAATGAAAGCTTTGGGCATTACTGGACACCTAGAAAGCTGTTGGGAACTGATTAAACTCAGAAGGAAAAGTGTAGACTTTCTCCCTGTTTTTAGTAGACACTGCAGTTCTATCTCTGAAATAGTATTTAAAACAAGGTGATAGATAGCTCAGAGAAGTAGTAATAGGAATTGTAACTTTTCAAGAATGTTGACAAAATAATGGAGAGTAGAAGGAAATCACCAAGAAAATAAACATGTCAAATTGTTTTTCAGTGTTCAAAATAGAACCAGATTTTTCAAAATATGATCATTATGTCAACACTTGTTATTTTCCAAGGCCTGATTTTCTGTTACTTGAGACATTAAAAGGAGGAAGGGGAAGTGAAATACAAAAGTCAGTAGTTTTTTCAGAGGGGGGGGATACATTGAGAAAGAACTGTAGTTTAGAAATGTCATCCAAGTCTGAGGCTGTGGATTTCAGCCACTTGTATGGCTGCTCCAAGTCAAGCTTCTACTGTACACTGTTGGAAATAGGCAGTATTGTTGTATGCTTTTTAGTGTGATAGCACCTAGAAATCAAGTGAGAATGGACCTCAGTGTTCAAGATTCCAAACAAGATCAAAGTACTACATAGTTTCTGTATGAAAGTGGTTACAGTCTACCTCAATTGATCATGCCTTCCCTAACTGCATGCACTACATGAATTTGCAAAATGTGGGACACAGCTTGGGCAAGATACGAGTGGACTGTCTCTGCTTGGGTTCTTTTAAGATCCTGCTGAATGCATGTCCCCAAAAGACTACTGTTTTCAGTTTTTCCTGATTTCGTGTATGTGAACAGATTATTTTTTTAAAATTATTTGAGTATCTGATGATCAGAGCAACACAGTGCAGAAATGAGAATAAATACATTTGTTCAATATGTTTGAATCTTAAGTGATTATAGGAATTTAATTTGAATTATGAATGAGTGCAGCTACCTGTTTTTAGTTCCCTGAACTAAGCATCCTTCTTCAGCAGTCACAGATTTTACTTCTCTCTTGCCTGTCTTTTGCAGATAAATAATGCTATTTCCCAAGGCAGAACAGATTGGGTGAAAGTCTAAATTGCAAATGCTTTTGGTGTCATCCGGCTGCCACTAAAACTGCAATCTCTTTTATACTGATATAGGAGAGCTGATGTTAAATGGAGCAGAAAGAGAGATGGAAAAGAAGGGATCAGACTGTAACCAGCTAACATTCTTCCCTGCTCTACATGAAAGTTTCCATTCAGAAGACTTCTTGGAACTGTGTGTGGAGAGGCAAATTATATTGCAGGAGTTTGCAGAGAGTGAAAAGGTAGGAAAGAAGAACCAGAAATTTCTTTTTCTGGGGAGATAGCATTTTAGAGGGTGTGGAGGCCTAGCTTTTCCTTTCAGTTTGGGGTTCAGGTGGATTCAGGCTATAGGAAACAGCATCACTGTCTGTTTCCTTACAGCAATCACAATTTTCCAGCCTCTGTATGACCACCTATATAGACTGATTCTTGAAGAGCACTTAACATTAACTCTTTGAAATAACAGAAAAAAAATTGGGCATGTGACCAAGCTATTCTTGTACCTGTGAGACAGTATTGTCTCAATTTGCGTAAGACATGGCAAATTATGAGACTGAGAATTCCTGTCGGGCTTCCCCACCTTTACTCATGCACAGAGCAGTGTTTGATTCAAATTTATTTATTACCTCTGGAAGAGTATGCCAATTTTGTATAGGTTGGTATTTCAGCAATGTTTAAATCTCTTCCTGCTGAATATGAGAAAATGTTTTCTTCCTCCCTTCATATGCCTCCATCACTTCACCCTGTTGGCCCAAGAACTAGCATCCCATAGTGGAAGTCAAAGGTCAGACTTGGATTATTGAAACACAGCCATCACAGTGCTGTGATAGCTGTACATAGATATAGAAATAATTATTTTATTTTATGTCTTAATACCATCACCAGATTTTCTTGATGCTTTGCCAGTGGCTGGGGGTCATATTTGTGCTCTCTAACATGATGGCTTCCTCGTGCTATTAGAGCTGTTGGTACACTGTCTGTGTATACAACATAATTCATTTCCCTGCCTCTCCTCCTTCCCTCCCCCTGCCCCACATACCTCGCCCCAGCAGAAGGAGACAAGCATGAAAATGTGAGGCATGTTTTCTGTGTGCTGATCTTATTTTGAGCCTTCAGGCTGTCTGTCTCTTTTCCATGTAACTCTGCAGGAAGCCATCAGAAATGCCAGGCTTTTTTCCAGCAGCAGTCGCTGTGTTGCCGAGCTGACAGAAGTATTAAAAAAAGCAGTAGGGGGTGATATTAGCTGTCCTGTGCTCACTTAGTGCGCTGCAGTCCTGCCTTGTAAATGACTGCCTCGTGAGCTGTTTGCACTTTAAGCAGGCAACTGGAACCATCTTACCCACTGTACTGCACAGAAATGTCATTGTGATGCTTTGGCAGATACTAGATTGATTTCTGGAACATAGGGATAGCCCTTCTCTGGGAAGTGGTCATTGTTTTTATGTCACCCAGTGCTATTTTTATGTGTTACCATTAAACAGACACCTTTGTATTCAGATACATGAAATGGCTTTTTGCAGAAGCAGCAAATCAAATGCTGTTGACATTTTTGGTTCAGAGTCTGTTTTCAGCAAGTTCAAGCAGGCGAATATGGGTGCAGGTGGGGTATTGTCATATTATCATCTAGTCTTTTCTTGCTTGCAAAGTAGACTAGAAAACACTTCGAGGCATTCCTGTGAACTTAATTTTAAGTACTAAACAAGATGTGTTTATCACTTGGACTGTGAGAGAGAGGTACTATAAAGGAGAAGGCAAATGGATGCGGTTTTAGTATAAGCAAAGGAAGGAAGTTACTGTGTGGTGAAGGTTAGTCTCTGACAGAGTGGAAACTAATCGTGTGAGGGAGCAGTCATACTCTTGTGTTTGAACAACACCCAGACCATGGAAAGTTCAGCCTTCAGATATATCCTTTTATGTTGGTTTTTTATGTGCTAAGCTACTCAGAGCAACACATTTCTCAGATTTGAGTAAAACACTCTGAATTTAGGAAATGCCAGAAATCAAGAAATTAATGCCAGATCTGTGCAATTACAGCCTTTAATGATTTTGCTATAAGACTATCCCTTCTGCTATACCAGTACGTAGGGTGGAAGGTACGTATATCCAAATCCACACCTTCAAAGTAGTATTTAGTTGTATTGACTATAAGTCCATCACTTCCAGCTAGGATCCTTGTAATACATGTAACTGAACCTTCTGTGTTCTGCAGCTAGCAGGAACGCTATAGATTCCAGCATCTTCCTTACACAGTGTTAATTTATCACTGGAATATGTCCATCCTGAGTAGGCTCTATGGAAAAAATAGTGTTTCACTTTCTAGTTACATAGTAGCATAATGTATATACAAAAGGGTCTGAATTCAAGCTGACTTTTGAGGATATGACTTTGCAATCATAATAATGCTTTCTTAAATTCTGTGTGACATTCCCAAAGCTTGAATGGAAGCCTCTATCAGACCTCCCAAGAATAGCAGGCCAGTGGCAGAACTGCTTAAAGTTGTGGGTATCACACTGACATGTGTGGGAGAAAGCACCTTTAGTGCCTTTCAGGCCTTTATAATGGCCTCTGCTGAAGTGGCAACTGGAAGGGACAGTAGGAGGATGTTATGCTGGGTATGGGCCCAAACTGTAGAGTGAGTAGGCTGCAAAAGAATCACAAATGTCCTCCGTGTGTCCCAGCCCTGCCTTTGGAAAGAACAGTGTGTTGTGGGGACCATAGTTTCTTTCCTGATTATTTGAATTTTAGCTTCAGTTGCTTTGCCCCTCTCAGTTGCCCCTGCATTCCTGTTATGTTTGAGCTATCTGTCCCATTCTCCTCACCTACAGAGTGCAGTCTCCAAGTCTCAAGATTCTTGATCTCACCCTATCTCCCTTGCCCAGAGAGTCTTAGTGTCTCCTCTGCAGTTACCCTACCCCATCTGCCCCATCTGTAGTGTCACTTCCAGTTATACAAGGGTCTCTGCTGTTCTTTCCCTGTTTCTTTGTACACTCTGCACCAGTATCCTCTAGTCTCCATCAGCTTTCAGTGATCTGCTAGAGCCAGATCTAAAAGCCAAAACCCCTGTATGCAGGGTGAAATGCAAGATATGGAGGGCTATTGTTGTGTTTTGGCTCTACAGAGGTACAAAAAATAGTAAGTGGGTGTTCAGAGGAGTGGTAAATGGTTGTGGCTTGCCCACATGCTGAGAGTCTGGGCACAAGAGATGGAGCATCAGGGCAGTTTGCAGACTAAAGGAGAGTGGTGGGCTAGTAGCTGAGGTTTTGTTGCTTCACCTCCTCCCCAGCAGGGACCACTTGTGAAAGCTGGGCAAAAGGACTGCTCTTGGTGTGCTTGGGAAATTTGTGACTTTGAACTTAAATCTGGGAATTAAGTCACCTCTTTGAATGTTTGGAACTGGTACTGTAATTGCAGTAAAGTAGTATCTATGTGTATATGCCCAAAGCACAAGATGTTGGGTTTTTTTCTGCACACGGAAGTTGAAGTGTGTAACTCACTAGATGAATATATCAGACTGTGGGTGGAGATTTACAGGTGTTGCTGACAGGGCTGTCCTCTCAGAAGTTACTGAACTGTAATACTCTGGCTCCATGGTTATATATTTTGCTGAGGCTCCATTGAGGTTATAGTGTGTACAGGTGAAGATCCTATTTTGCATCTATTTTCAGTATACTGAGACTGCATACACCATAGACATGGCAGGAGAGGTTATATGTGATGTGGGAGAATTGTGCAAGATAAGTGCAAATAGTAACCTGTCCTGACCCAATCTATTGACTTGTCTACCAAAAGTCAGAGCCAACCCTTTAAATAACCCTGGCTTACCAGCAGAGACAGGGAGATAGGATTCCTATATCTGCAACCTGAGCCCCCAACTGTGAGATTGCCTCCCTGATCTTTACAAGCCTAAAGGAGTCCTGCCAGGCTGTTTATATGCAGTTAGCATGTAATAAGAAACTGTTGGAAGGCTTGGGGAATGACTTTTGGTGTAGAAATTCTGAATTTTGGAGACAAGTAAACCTCTGTTTGCCAGCAAGTCATTCAAGATGGTAAGAAATCCAAGCAGCTGGGGCAATGAATCTGAAGTTAACAAGAGGACACAGCCTAGCAGAAATCTGGGCACAATGCCTTTCCTTGAAGGAGAGGCTGGAGAGAGCACAGGAGATGCCAAGGACGGTAATAGAATGGACTAGCATAAATCAGAGGGAGAGAGATCCATAGTTGGGAGAAAGGAGCTGATTAAGGAACAGGCTCATCTGAAAGAGGCAGTAGCTGTAGGGTTCAGCATCTAGGACCAGCAGAAAGGTGCAGCAGCTCTGTATCCACTTGGTGGGGCCAATGTGTTTAGGGGTATTGCGCATACCTCACAGCTATGCAAGACCCCAAGGCAGCCTCTTTTCATGGGATCACTGTTACGCTTCATCCCAGTGCGAGGATACAGAAGTAAAGAACTTCAAATGTGCTGATGTGCAGTGGGAACAGGGACTAGCTATTGTGGTCAAAGCAGTGGATTAGTAAACCAGGTCCTTGGCACAAGCCATTTCCCTTTTCTGTGCCTCAGTTTCTCCTCATCCCTCCCCGCTGCAGGAGAAGAGATTGTAAAGGCTACTTCACTGCAGGAAGGAGTGCTCAGACTCTTCCTGCGTTCAGATGGGAGCACCTGAAGAAAGACAAGGTGTTGCAGATTACTCCTCTGACTTGCACTATCTGGGTTTCTGCTGCAGTAGAGAGGTTGTTGGGAGCTCCTTCCCCAGCCCATGCTCCTCCACTGCTACCCCAGCTCAGTGAACTCTGCTACTAGGTGCAAAGGACAGGATCTGACTCATGCTGTATATGTCACACAAAAAACAACCCAGAGCAGCTTTAGTCAGATTTCTGCTCTTCTGGAATGTGCTCCTTCATGATGCTATTTGTGCTTCTTGGATACCTCGTAGTATTCTCCCTTCATATCTACTTCTGGGTGGGCTTTTTTGGTGTTCAACTTGATGAAACACATCTTTCAATTGTAAGGCTACAGCTGCTCCCTGGTTCTCTGAGCTCCTGAAAAACCCCAGGGTTCTCTTTATCACCTCAAGCAAGCACAGCTGATCCCCTAACAGTTGCTTTCTGTAGAATGATGCAGCAAGGAAAGGAGCAGGAAGACTTTGCTGTGATTATTCCTGAGAGAGTCATGGGAGAGCCATAGGAAGGGCATGAACTTGAGTGAACTGACCTAAGGGGAAATTTAAGGGCTCATATTAGTTTTTGGCAGCATTTTCTGTTTGAGAGGAGCCTGGAGTGAGACGGAGATGTCTGGGTGTGCAAGAGGTATGAGCACAATCCTATTAGAACTGGCTTGCAGATGCTGTCATCAGCTAAGGGATGCCAGCTTCTCAGGCTGGTGATGGACTGGGACAGATGGCAGCTTTCATCACAGCAAGCAAGGACAAAGAGCAGTCCCAGTGTCATCACCATGTACAAGACAAGAACCTTCTTCTGCTGTCCCCCCCCACCCCCTTTCTCCTAAATATCTGATATTCTTTCCTTCCAGCATTTGGGAAGTTGTTAAAACCTGAGAAGTGCATGCTGAAGAAACACTTCCCACATGAGGCTTTTGTTCCAGTGGAGTAAGGGAGGGAGGGTGAGTGAAGGCTACCTGAAAAAGGAATGTGTCCTGGGTTTTCCAAAGCAAAGTTGTGCCTGCAAGGCTTTCTTTGTAGTGATTGCAATGGTTTCACTCATCTGAACAGAAGAAATTTGATCCAATGTTTGTAACAGTTCAGATGTGACCAAACTTGAGCCTAAAGCCCCTACCACTAAAGACTAGGTCAAGCAGATTTAGTTTCCTTTGGTCATTGAGTAGCTGGAGAGAATGAAGCAACCTGTCATGTATTCTTAAGTTGTGATTAATGAGACGCGTGTGTGACTGTTTCCAAGTAAGATGAGACTTCAACAAGCAGCAAAGTAACAATTACTGCAGTGAAGGTTTTGAGTGGCACAGAGGTGGACCTCTGTTGCTCTCACCATTCTAACACATATCTGTTTCCCTAGCAAAAATTGTGAAAGCAGTGTATTTGATTTCATGTACTCCTAGTCATTTTAAACTCTGTGGCCCTAAATAACATTGACCCTGCTTTACCAATGGGTCCTTTGTAGCTGATGCACCCTGGGATTCCTCAGTACACAACAGAAAGGGCAGAAAGTGTATAACTGCAGATTTCATATCTGTGATTCCTGATACAATGCTGCCTGAATGCCTTGCTTTTATGTGTATTGTGCAAAGCTTTTGTAACTTCTGCTGAGCAACTGATTAGGGACAGCTGTGAGTTTACAGGGAAGTATGAGATGTGACAATGAGGAGGAGGAAGGGGCTTCAGGAAGTCCCTAAGCCACAGGTTGCTGAGCAGTTATATGAAGATCAAGAATTACTCCATACCTAGCATGTTTCTTATACTCTTTCCTTGAGCTTGTGTTACTAAGGTGCCGGATAGTTGTTCAGATGGACCTTTGAACTGACTTGGAGTAGCTGTTCTTCTGTCCTTATTCAGTAAAAATGTTGTGTGCAGGAGATTGTGTGGCATGGGTGTGTTCCAGTGACATGGTTATGTGACTTTAATTTCCTTGCATTGTATTTTTGCCTGGAGGGGCCATGCTAACACTATTAGTCTGCAGGAATAGATGGCTAACCTCCTCCAGTGCTTGAGACCTATGTAAAGACTGTTTGCATCTTCAGGCATGTAATTCCTTTGGAAATCTGGTCCTGAACTCCAGAGTGGATATCCATTTATGGCTGTTTGCTTAAATGCAACTGGAGTATTTACTAACAGCTCTTCTGAAATACAAGAAAAAGAAAAAAAAGCCATGCCTTTAGCTTTAATTCTCTCACACATCTGGATGAACAGAGCAATCAAGAGATGCAGGGCTTTGGGTCATATCTTAGAAAATGATTATTTGATTATTTTAGGTGATGTTTGCTTCATTGATTAATGATTCTAGTGGCTGGTGAACTGGATTCTGTTCTGTTTTGACAGAAAAGGGAAGGTTTTATTTAATCTTTCATAATTTCAGGCTGGTTGGGGTTTTAATGCTGTGGGTACAAGACTGTCCTGATAGGTGTTCTCTAGTACGCATCTTTGTCAGATCTTTATTATTCACCTGGAATAAAATGAGCCCCATTCTCCAAGTGAGAACTGACTTGGCCCAAGGGCTCTAGTATTTCCAAAAGTGCAGATGTATTTAATTCTGTTGGGGCTGATAACATAAAATTAAAGAAACAGATTTGGCACTGGTGACTGATAGTGGTTGATGCTGGTACAGAAGACAGAACGTACTGGGGCTTAGAATTTAAGGTTTGATAGAGAGGCCTGCTAATGTGCCCTGGTCCTGCCTTAGGTGGAGTAACAAAGTGGTTATTTGTGCCAGACTATATTACTGATCGTGAACTGGCCCCCTTCACAATCCACCTGCCTCCCAACACCACACACATGATCTCTGGCATGTGAGCTGGATCTGCTGAGGTGGATTTCTCAGTCTGGATTTCAGCTTTGTGTCCGTTTAGCTATGTTACACAACTGCCTGATGATTCAATATTCAGTTACCTTCCTTTTGGGAAGAAGGGATCTTTCTGCTATCTAATTACTTCAGGAAGCCCTGTAGTTCCCACATGTTAGCAGAGTTCCCTGGTATTCTCAGTGCAAGCATACATGCCTCTAACCATGTAATGGCACACGTACAGGCAGGCACACAAGTTCAGAGCTCTGTGGCTGGCATGTCCCCACAAAGACAGGCATTCCTGTGGGATCTGCAGGAGAGGTGATGGAAAAATGCTCACTTTCTCTAGAAATAATTTAGAGGGGAAAGAGAACAAGATTGAAAGGATTCCCATCAAAAATTACCCTCAGAAATCTTACAGGGTTGTGGTTTTTTTTAAACCCAGAATGAAAGCAATCTTCTGTGCCCACTCAAGTGATTTCAAAATGAGCTCCCCCATTTTATTGGTAAAATAATTACTTTTCAGTAAAAAAAAAAAGTAGAAACAAGATTTTATTTCAATTATTTAAGAATTTATTATTTATGCCAATTTTAAATATTGATCAAAATAATAGTAACCCTTCTGGATTCTTTCATGCTTCCATTTTATCTAGTTTTCAATCTGGATTGAATCTCAAAAGAGAAAATGTGTAATAATTTCACCAAGCTATGCTGGCATCCAAGACTGGAAGCTTGTGGAACTGTGCAGGTCTGTTGGCTGACCTGAGTGTTCTTACATGTATTTTCAGATGGAGGCAAGGAAGGTTGTAGATTTGGTTCCAGAAATAGCAAGGTAGGAGTAAAGACAAATATACTTCACATATAATGTAGACTTCACATGATCTAGTAAAACCAATGCTATTTCTGCATCACTTTTGCATGCGCCAAAAATAATGCAGGACTCCTGCTCTTACAAAATTTTGTAGAGGTAAGATCATTGGGATCTTAAGAGAAAAAAGCAAACTTTGTGATACTTCTCATACTTGTCAATCAGTTCACTGAAGAACAGTGCAGTAGATTTCTGAACCAGCAAACTACTTCTGTTATGTAAATAGCTCTCACATCTAATCCCTCTGTATGCAGCTCTCTGGTCCTTAAAGTTTCAGATGGACTCAACCTGCAAAATTCTACACTCATTTCTGGATTGTATGTCATTCAGGATTGTGTTGATTTACGGGGGGGGCTCAGTAGTGGGTAGTTTTCTTAGTATGTAAGGTGTTTTCTTAGTATGTAAGGTAGTATTATTGTTTTAAGATGTTAGGAAAGTTAGTGTTTTGTAGTAGTATGAATTTTTGAAAAGATTTTTGCAAATAGAGAGTGTTTCATCTGAAACTGGGCTAATAGGCTGATGATTAGCTTCAGCCTCCCTCCTTGGGAATATAGGAGATACTGGTTCAAAGTTCTGGTCCAAACTGGGCACAGCAGTGAGTTAACCTTGATCCTTCCAGCTGACTGCAGTAACCAGTGGACTGCTTTTTTAGAGCTGAGTATCTACAGAAGATTGGGTCAACAGACAAGAAAAATAAGGAACTTCATGCCTTTAAATTTTAGGGAAATTCTGTGCGATGAATTACTGCTTGATTTAAAATCAGAACTTTTAAGTTTCCCACAGCCCACACTATTTTCCATATTGTTGGTCTCTTCTGGTCTCTGGTCTGTTTCCTTTCTACACTATCTCAGCCATAGAAACTGTTCCAGAAAAAAGGCTGCCTTTTTTTTTTGAACAAAGTTTTCTTGGGAATTGATCAATTTTATGTGAAATGGTATATATGACTGAAGAACTACTTTGTTAAAAATTCCCCAACAATTCTAAATTTTGGGTTAGAAATTCCTCTATTTTAAGGGCCAAGTTAATTTGCTGAGGAGAGTCCTGTCCTTGCTTCATTTGCTCCCTGGGATCCCTTTGCAGGCTTTTTTCAAGTACAGATTTCACTGGGACCTAAATAAAAGTATTTGCCTTTTCTCTATATTCTTAAATATACATATATTTATTATATGCCACTGTTTTTCTGTATGATGCTGTGTAAGTCACTTTTCCTCAGTGCTTCAACCCCTTGCTTGTATAGTGAATATCACTGTCCAACAAGGTTTTGCGGTGTTAACTCCTGCAACATTTGCAAGCTCTTCATATTCTGTAATGATGTTGCTAAATATAGACACAGATAGATGGAGAAGGAGCAGATTTACTGGGGGAAAAGGGCATCAGACCCTCCCACTACTAGTACCACAGGGCATGCACTGTCAGCCATATGGTGAGTTTGTGGCTGCATCCCTATAACCTGCCAGTCAAGATGGCAGCTGTTTTGGTACACGCATATGTCCTTCTACATCATTGGGTCTTGCTCCTTGCTGTCCCTTTCTCCTGCATTACCTGCTTCTGGCTTCATTATGCTTGCTTCCGTACTAGGTCACATTCAAGTGCTCTGTGGCAGTTGTGCAGGGGCATACAGCATTGGAAGGAGTGCTGCTCTTCGGCAAAGAGCACTTTTACATCTGCGAGTGCTTTGTGTTATCCCCTCTAGAAGAGGTCTACTGTACACGTCACTGCTTGTCCAGGTGAGTAATTCTTTCTTTCCAGAGATCTCCTTGGTTAACTTCAGTATTGACACATGGATGCCTAGAATTTGCACAGACTTTGGGGGAATTTCAAGAGGGATATTAGCACAGCAAGAAGTTTGTCATCCTTTCCATCTATTCGCAGAATTGTTTAACATAACTAACATAGGTGCTTGTTCACAGGCTTTGAAGGTGCAACAAGGACTCCCAGCTCCAACAGATGGAGATAGTGGGCAGTCTAACACATGTTGCTGGTTTTCAATTCTTTTAAAGTGTTGTTAATGTTTCCTTCTGACTTGCTCCCATCTTTTATTCATATGGAACAGTCATTACAAGAGCCTTTAGCTTCATTGTCTCATAAGTTTTTGTTTGTTTCTCCAATACAGAATCGTAATTAATATTTGGCACGCTGCTATCATCTTTGACTCATGATTTATTGAAACTGATCAATATTGAAAATGAGTCTGTTTAGACTTAGCTCTTTGTGCACAGTATGTGCTCATGTGCAAAGCCCAGTGGGACAGTGAGTAACTCAGTGTTCTTACTCCCTGTCTGCTCTGCATCCGATTCTTATGAAGTCCAATATCAGTCAATCTGATCAGGTGACTTAAGGATCCATTGGACTGGGTCTGATAAAAGCTTAGATTGTTTTTCTAAGGGATTTGTTATGGGCTAGTTTGTAGATAGCAATTGCAGCACATGCATACAACTAAAGTAATAATTGCTTAATTACTAGTTCCAATTAATTTCTGTTTATAACAGCTGTGTGTGCATAGGATGATTGCCCTTGACCTAGGCTTTCAGGTTCTCCCACCTAGCTCCTTCCCTTGCTGCTTCTCAGACTTCAGTGTGTGCAAAACATTTCTGTCTGCCTATTTGCATGCACTAAAATAATGCCAAACCTACCTTTAGCCCCCATAGGATCTTTATTTTGAAAACTAGTACAAAATATGCCTTCAGTATTTAGCTTTATTTTCAATTCATGTATGCCTCAGTTGATCCTGCTATCTTCTTTAGGGAGGAGTTAGATATTCATGAGGGTTCTCCTGATCATCTTTGTTTCAAATTAATTTTTCTTTCTTTATATTTTTCTCTCTCAGCATCAGTGATCCATTTATTTTCAACTTATGTCATAAAGATCATGCTGTGGGAGATCAGATGTGTTCCCGCTATTCGTATCATGATATAAAAGAGATTCATCTGATGCGCTTTCTCCTGCAGGTAGGAGCTAACATGCTTGGTCATTTGAGGGAAAGCTGCAACAGTGGTAATGATGTGACTGAAAACTACTTGTACAATTTTTACTAAGACTGCTGAGATTTCTTTGCTTGAGTCCCAAAATGCTTTTGCTCCCATCGTTGCTTCATTAGTCTTTGGTAATACAAACTCCTTCCTATATTCACCAGAATGTGGAGTGGCTGTCTCATTAGTTGTTAGGCTAACAATGTTCTTCACGGTTTATCTCAATGTCTTTGAAAGTAAGACTTGAAGTCAATTTCCTGTGTTTTGATGGAAGCTCCCACTAAGTGTCTGACTTTAGTAATACTCAGCTCCCACACACTTCAGTAGTTCTGGACGTTAGTGGATTATGAGTATGTCTAACACACTTGCCCTGGGCCTCTTGGAATAACTTTTACATTGTGCATGTGAGTCAATAAATTAATCATAAGTTAGAGCAGAGGATTTGAATCCTCTGTGCCTTTAGCTGCACTACCCAGAAGCTACTCATCACTAGTGGCCTGGTACCCTTTTAGTTTTCTCTGGTTCAGATGAGTCTATGATGAGAATCAAAAAAGAGTTGTAGCTAGAGCTCCCTGCAGCACCAGAGTCTGTATTTGTGCTAGAGTCTAAAGAGCAATTCACAGATTTCATTTGACAAAAGTAGGGAGCTTTGAAGCAACCATAACTAGTTACCTGTTATTTTGAATCTACTTTTTCTCATACGTTTACATGCCTGTGTATGCATGGATTTTTTTAAACATGTGAAATGGAAATGTTTTGTGTGTCCCAAAGTGAAAAATGGACATGAGTAGAAACAGGCTTTGCAATGGGCCTGGGGTAAAGGTGGGGCTTTTTAGCTTGAGGGGATTTTTTTGGTTGTGGGAGGTTTGTGGGTGGTTTTTTTTTGTTCTGATGATTTTTTATTTGTTTCAATTAATGAACTGAAGACTCAGGTATCTGTATCTGAGATACTCAGGTGTGTCTCAAATTCTTGCACTGGGACTCCATGCCACAAATTTCTTTGAGAAAATATTGCAGAAAAAGAAGAAAACTGATTCTGTGTGCTTTGCCCTGCAGGACAGGTGGGTCAGCTGGTTAGGGTGCTACTGTGCCTCAGCTGATCTCCTGCTCATGCATGTAGCCCAGCTCAGAGCAAAGTGCTGTAAAACCATGCGGACCAGTTCTGTAATAGTGACACTTGAGCAAACTTGGTTTGGAAAGCTGAGCTTCAGATCAAGTGCTGCAAGCTGTTTATTGTTATAGCTGCTCTCATATTACCTTTCTGCTTTATACTTCATTTGTGAATCGTGTATGGGGCAGTTGCCATTGTGGTGTTTTTCTAGGTTTGTATTGCACCTGCCAGATTTGGATTGAAAGTCATGTCTGGGTTCCCAGACACTACATGTTATTTATAGTTTTACTTGACTGACTTTGGGGGGAAAAAAGGACCACTCACTAAGTAAACAATGAGGTTATGTACAAATGCCCAACATAACAATATGCGGAGACATTGCAGGAAAAAGGAGGTGAAGTTTTCAACTTTGATTGTAACTTTGATTATTTAAAGCTTCAGTGAGAAATGTCATAAACTCCCCTTCTCTGCTGCTTCTAGTCTGGAGAAATTATTTTGGCATTCCTGTTGAGCTCACTATTCATTTAGAAAGCAGTATGGTTGCTTTCTAAAAGAAACTCTTATTTTAGCATCCTTTCTCATGTTATCTTTCTCACCTAATTAGAAGTTAATGCTAGTAGTGTCTTGTTAATCACATTGAGATTTCAAGAAAAATCTTCAGAAGCAGCAGGAGGCGGCAGATGATGGAACCAATATCTGGAGTTTGGTTTGGCTTCAGAGAAGCATTTGAACTCCTAGAAAACCTAGTAGGACCATTCATACAGTTGGAGAAATTGGGGAAAAATAGGTATATTTTACTATGCTTCTTGACGCTTGATACAGAGTAAAGGCCTTTTTTTAAAGCCTTGAAGAACTGGACAGGTCATGATGGACTCTTTGCAGCACTGGGTTTGGCTCTGCAGCTCTTCACACTAAATGATTTACCTTTCCAGGAGATCGCCTTGGAAATATTCTTCAAAAATGGTTACTCCAGATTTCTTGTCTTCCATGACAGTGACCGAAATAAGATATTTAAGAGGTAATCACTATTTCATAATAATACGTGAACACTCCAGTGACACTCTTGGTCTATCGTCCCTTTTTATCCTGGCTTCAGATGTCTGTCTTGTGCTGCCCTGGGGGCTTTTTCTTGAGTTACAGCTTCTTGTTTTACATTTAAGCAAAGCTATGAAATTTTTCTTTTGCTGACCAGTGAATTCTTCGGAGCATTATATAGCCATTGATTTATCAAGGGAGCTAATGCATGTGTAGGACTCTTCTAGCACCCAGTGGTGTGTTGTATGTCCCTGCATCCCAGGAAATTGCAGTTGTAGCTGTGCTGCTTCCTCTCACTGAGATGAAAGCCACCTCCATCTCACCTCACAGTACTGGGTGAAAGAAAGTTTGTTCCTGTTTTCTTCCAACACACAGTGTCATTAGATTCTTTAGGAATAAAATGGTTTTGTCTCTCTGTGGAGTTAACATTTAACAGTGGAATTTTTGTTTAAAAAAAAAAAATTTCTCCTTATGTGCTTGTCTTGTTTGATGTGACTTGAATGTAAGGCTGAAGTGATTAATTTGCACTTTGTTTGCTTGCATTTTTTTTCCTACTGTAGTTCTGGCTGTTTTATTGGATTTACTTTCACTATCCTTTACACAAGAAAAATAGTTCAATACATAGTACTTCATGTGTAAATTCTGCAGCCTGGACTGAGGAGTGGTACTGTTAATTTGTAAAAAATCATAGCAGTTCCTTCTGATCCTGAAATCTCTGGACAGTTTCTCATGGAGTGTTACTTAAAGTCAATACTGATTTATCTATTCTACCTTTCTAAACTGGCTGCATAGTGCAGCTACTTAGAATCACCATGTTCTGCCCCAGAGACAGCTGCTTTGTTCAGCCCTTGTCTCTGCTGTGTCTCAGCGCTGATAAACATCTCTTGGGGGAGTCTTGCAGAGGCAGCTCAAGAGAAGGTTTTGATCCTCAGCTGCCTGTATTGCCCCTCAGCTGAAGGTCACCAAATCTGTGTGTTTCAAGGGTTTACTCTGTCTGACATCATAAAGCCCCAGTGAAAGTAAATAGGAATGACTGAGACATGGGTTGGTATTCCTTTCTGCCATTTTTGCTAGGTGAATGTTTGAGTGGGTTCTCATTCTCTGACTTTAATAGCACCTAAAACCACCTGATCATAAGTCCATAGCCTTACATATCAATTCAAGGGTCTGGGAAAGCAACTGCTTTTATCCAGCCCATAGGAACTCCTTAATATTAAATGTATGCTTTTGCTGTGTTGTCTTGCAGCTTTGTCCTGGGTTAGTGTCTCAGTGAAATGCTGTGATGTCCTTCAGGAATAAAGTTGCTGTCAGGACACGATATAGATTATATACACATATGTAATGTATACAGATAGCTGTTTAAATAATCATAATGTGACTTTGCATATGTCCTGTAGGTTTTGCTCTTTCCAACCTGCTTTGAAGTCAAAGGGGATAACAGAAGAGTCCTTAAATATAAGGTAAACACAGAAAATGTTTGGATAACTGTGGATAACAAGTACAATTGGGTGAATAAGTTGCACCTTAAAGAAAAAAAAGGCATCTAGAAACTTACATATTTGTGCCCCGTATTTTAGAGATTCAAAGGTGTCCCCAGAACTCCGAAAAACATTGTAGTATACAGCATCCATGGTCTGAAGACATGAAGAATGTGTCAAGTAGCTGATTCTGTATAGTTGATTAATAATTATTACCTCCTTAATATGACTTTATTGGTAAACTCAACACAGATGCTTAGTGTGGGAAAGAGACAGTCGGTGAGGTTAGAGCTAATCCATAATGCTTCTGCATAATGGCCTCTTTGTTGTGTGATTAGGGCAGACAGTGATAGATGTACACATAGATGTTTTGGCATGTAACTGTGCAGTGGAGGTTCCAACTTGTTGTCCCTCAGATTTACCACTGCAGGGAAAGAAAGTTTTCTCCTGGTGAGAGGTGACTGAGAGCATGTTCCATGCTGAGCTTGAGTTACTTGCATACCTCTAACTCTTCTCAATTTGGCTATCTGACGAATACAGCCCTAAGTGCCTAATTGGTGTCCTTTTGAAATGATTGCCTGGAGGCTGGAATAATATTGAGACCTGAGGGGCAGATTGCCCTTATGGGTTTGTGGCCTGTGTTGCTGTACTCTGTTGTAGATCATAACCTATCTTGTAAATGAACATTCTGACTCTGAGTATCAGCTTGTAAAAAGTATCAGTGCAGTGTGCAACCAGCTCTGGCTAGAGCCTAACCTATGCCAGAGGTGATGGCTGACTCTGTGGAGCATGATGTGTTCTGGGTGGAGTAAGCCATAACCCACACCAGGGTTTGCTGTGCTTGCTGGGTGCTCAACAGGTGGGAATGTCTTGAGATAAGATGCACTATGCCTGCAGGAACTTTGGGCATTAGCTGGGCTTGTGATTATTGTGAGAAACACTTGACTCATGTTTGGTTTCAGAGATTGAAGCACGCTGTATGTCTAGGTCTAAAGTAGCCTGTCCTGAATTCCAGAAGGCTCTGCCTTCAATTTTGCTCCATTGGCTGAGATAGAACCCTGTGCACTTCATTCACTCTGAGAATGTAAGTGGTCTATGGCTGGGCCATATTACAGCGTGAGCTGAAATTAAATGTAAGATAGCGCCACTGCCTAAGTAATGATCCCAGAAAAGTTGTGCTTAAGTAGAAAACTAGAGAAAAGTCCCCACTGGGTATGCTTCCTTTTAAGCGCCAGTCTGGGAACTGAAGGACTGGGGTCTTGATGAGCTTACTTTTGCCTTGTAAAAGGAGCCACTTCTGAGTTAGAAGAATTCAGGAGCTACACAAGGGACTCATTCCCCAACTAGGGGGCAATGGCCATCTTCTATAGCATCCCAGCTTTTCCTGCTGTACCTGAGACAGGGAGACAGGCCAGACTAAGCTCTTTGCCCAGACACACTATTAATAATTACATAGCTGAAGCATGGAAAGAAAAAAATTACTGGTTTCATGTATCATATGATGTTGAGGTAGTAGCATTTCTGGGAAACTCCATATCAGTTTTTCTACCTAGTCCATAGGAATAATACACAGGAGTTCTGACTCCCAGACTCTACTGCAGCAGTTTAAAAAATGATAATGGGCTGTAACTGGTCAACTGAGTACTTTGCCCCTGGCACTCTGTTTTTCATTTAAGTATACTTAAATGTTTGCTGTCACCATATGTTACTACAGCCACAGCCAGCACCTCTTCTCATGTCATGATTGACTGCTTTTATAATCTGCTCATTTCTTGTACCTGTATATTGCTGTTTGCAAGCTGTCAGCACTCTCTGCCCTAGGGAAGTGATTTGAGCAAGTGAATGTGTGTGCTCAGGTGCATGCTCACATGTGCACAGAAGATTCCTTCACTGGACACGTGCTCACACAGAAGACAAAAAAAAACCCAACCAAAAACCAAACAAACCCAAACATGGAGAACATGTTGTAGGAACAGGCCCAGATAGAAATAGTCCTTCCTTTTGCAAATGCACCCTTTCCCAAATATACACCTGTTTTAATTGCTTTGGATTTCATTTCAGAGACCACACAGATCTGCTTCTAAAGCTGACTAGATCTTTAAAGGAAGAGAACTGCAGGGAAAAGGGAGGAGGAAGGAGGTCAGCCTTTTATCAGCTTGGGCTGGACTTCATGGGACATGGTCTGTGGAGTACCTTGGTATATTTCAGGGATGTTTGCCTTTTAATCTCCATTCCTCTTGATTATCCTTTGCAGAGGAATTGGGTGTAAGGAGTAAAGGGAAACTTGGTTTCTTTGAGAGTCCGGGTGTCATGCTCTTTAACTTGTTCAGCTTGTCCCTCTCATCCTGACACATCTTCAGGCAGGAAGAGCACAGATCTTTCTCTTGTATTAAGTAAAGTGTTTCTACGCATTTAAGGGAGTTGGAATGCTGCTCTTGCTTTGTTGAATCTGGGAAAGGGTTTCTTTCTGCATTCAGTTTCTTGAGCTTGGGGAGCTTTTTCACACTGTTTGGGATGGTGGTCAAGGCATTATCAAAGAGACCTATCTCCTTAAGTTCCTTCAGGGCCCCAAGACTGGTGGGAATACTGTCAAGACAATTCAAGCCAAGGTTGAGAATACACAGATTCTTGAGAAGGTTCAACTCTTCTGGCAGGCTTTTGGTGGTCAGCTTGTTGTTGCATATATTCAGGTAGAAAAGGTTCTGAAGCGTACCTATTGCCCCAGGCAGCTCCTCAAGCTGATTACTATGCAGGTCCAGCCAGCGCAGTTTCTGGAACTTCTGGATGCTGCTTGGAATCTTTTTTAACATGTTTCTGCTCAAATCAAGTTCATCCACATCAGCCAGTTTCAGAATGCACTTGGGGAAGGTGGTGATACCCATCTTGCTTAAGTCAAGACGACGCCCTCCATCAAAAGATATCCGGATGGAATTTTTGGCAATTTTCAAGGTGATCTTCTTCCCTTTTTGACCCTTTGCTTTCCCCTTGGCCATCTCTCCACTGAAAGACAGTCAGACACACACACACCAGACTCCGTGGACAAAGCGTGAGAACTCCAGTAAAGCCTTTGAAAGCAGTGGCTGTTAGTCCCTAATTAAAAACAAAATAATAACATAGTTATAAATTAACATGTTACTGCTGGACTCTCCAGAATTCTTTTAAGGTCAGGACTTTTCAACCCTGAAGCTGCAAGTCTGAAAGTTCTTCCTGAGAGTATTTTGAGTAGGTGAAATTCTAATAATTTACAATATTATTTTACTGCATTGTAACATCTATATTGCATTACAGGGTGAAATTACAAGTGGGAGAAATTTTCTGTCTTTCATCCCTAGATACTGATTTGAGTTCAGCATGTAATGAAACTGCATGAAATGTGTTGTTATCCATCAGCCATTTGAGGACCTGAGCAAAATATATTGTGAGTTTCAATCCAGTCCTTAGGGACTGCACTAAAAGAAGCTATCCAAAACTGTACTTATTCTACCAGGCCAACAGGTTGCTTTCTTTACAGGCCTAGCATCTGTTGACAGGTTGGTTAAACATCCTATTTAATGTACTTGAGATTTGGGCTCTGGACACTATTGAAAGATTAAATATTAAAGCAAGATTCTTAATCATTTGCTTTAAACCAGAACCTCAGGAACATAGTGGGCTGCTAGATTTGCCAGGACTGCTTGCAGTTCATCCATACCTTCAGGGCAGGTTGCAACAGGGAGTCAGTGTCAGTGCAGCTTAATGAAATGTTAAACCAGGCCTTGGTAAGTGTCTCCTGCACTTTTAAGGGCAGACTCTGGGTACTCTAACCTGGTCTTTCCATTCATGCTGTTGGATAGATGGATTTCCACTGTGAAGGTGCCCTGCCTTCAAAAAATGCATGTAGGTGTCAGACTTTTGACTTGTGCTGATGCTCAAGCATGTGCTATGTGCTTTGAATTGAGGCCTGTATGAGTCCACTGTAGTCTCAGGTTTGGTGAGCTGACTCTAATTGAAGGTCATCAAATACAGCTGCTAATTATGGCTAGATGACAAAGGAAATAGGATCCCTGGAAATGGATGACAACGTCCCTCTCAGCCAGAGCGCAGAGAGGAGCATGGGTTACAGCTGGCTAATCTCAGGATGGTGCGGGTGCTCTGGCATTTAATTGTGAATAGTCAAATCGCAGCTTTGATGAATGATTGTTTGGGACAAAATATGGATTTGTGTACAAATATTTATTAGAAAGGCTTCATTACAAACCCTTCAGGCTTTTTGGCTACTCATTAATCATGTGCAAATACATGAAGGAGAAGCTCAGGCTACAACTAAGGCATTTCAGCTCCTTTTCAATTACATGCCATAGCCAAAAATAATGCAAAAGCAAGGGGAATCTCTGCCAGTTACCACCCACCCTCTCGGGAGCTCTGTAATGTGGCAGATGCTTCAGAAAATCCTGGAAGCAGCACAGTGGGGTCAGTCTTGCCCTGAGGGTACATTCCAAGATTGAATCTTTGTTATTTTATATAAAAATATTTAAAGACAGTTAAATCTTTCTGTGTCTCACTCCCATGTCTCTCTCACCAGTACTTACAGGCACATATTACCATTATATCTGATGGCCTCTCTCTCTGCTGTATTTAACCTTACGGTGCCCCAGGGCAATGCTATTCTTTCTGTAGTGTAGACTAGTAAGTGAAGCAAAGTACTCAAGTGGAAAATTAAGCACTCTTTCCACCTTTGTTGATATTAGCTTAAATGATTTGCCCAGGAGTGGGTAGGAAGTTCTGGAGATCAAAACAATAGGTTTTTTTTAATCACAATTCACTCATTTTAAGGATTTGATGCAATATCCTTGTTGTCAATTCCCTGAAGATAAAGTTCAGCTGCATGGGAAATGCTGGAGCCCTACTGCTGATACAGGACACCCTAAGTCCCTTACTGGTGCACAGAGGGTGACTACCATGCTTCAGAAAAGCTTCTGCAGGGCAGCTTCCTCACATTTTGGCAAGATGGAAAGAGACTTTCTGCTTCCTACAATTCATGTGAACCTGGTGACTTTTGGGTCCAACTTTCTTTTTTTGTTTGAATTCTGAACTAATTTTTGTTTGAATTTTGTCTTGAATGAGTTTACCAAAACATTCAGTGCATTTTGATCAGTGAAGTTTTTCAGCCAAGTATGCCTTAAAGCAAATGAAAGGGACCTCAAGGAAAAAATACATATTTTTCCCTAAATTCAAAATGATAATTTCGTTTAAAATGCTTTTTAAAACCCCTATAAAACTCCCAGAAAACATTTTGTTCAGTTCCTAGTATTTTTTCTATTATTTTTTTTTATTTAAAGTCCAAGGGGAAAACATTGATCCAAACCAGTTTCCTTTCTTAAAAATACTAGCTAGCCAAAGAATCAGCCTGTTCTGCAGCTGTCGGTGCCGGTTCCCAGGGCTGGTGTCCCCGGTGCTGTGCGTGCCTGGGAGCACTAGAGGGAGCCTGCGGTGGAAGGTTGAGTGCTGGAGGCTTGTCAGGAACAACAGTACAGTTTAACCTTTTGGGTTTGGGTACTTCTGTCAACAACCCTTGCCAGCTTGTGACAAAGTTTGAACCCAGACCTGCCAGATTTTTAAGAATCCCAAACAAACAGATCAGTGTAATTTCCCGAAGGGCAGATCTCTTTGTATGATGCACTGGGTAATGCCCAGACTTAAGGAGATTTAAACACCTGAAGGTAGGGTCAGGTCTCCTTTAGATGATTTTTTTTAATCCTATCATGGACCTCTAAGATGCACTACTCAGGAACACAGGAGTCCCTAGGGAGTGCTTATGCTTTCCAAGTGCTGTTTTCTTTGGATTAAAAGTGGGAGCTACGTTTCAAATTTACAGAAAGGTGATTTTTCAATCCCAGAGACAGGGATTAACAGTAGTTTTGCAGAAACACCACAGTGCACCAGACATCTGAAGGTGATGTGAATAGCTCTCTTGTCTCTGCATGCTTGTAAACTAATTATCAGTGTTTCACAGGGCTGTAACTGGAGATAATGGGGCTTACTTAGCCATGTCTTGTTTTCTTTAGCTCTGCATATGAGATCTCCAGGTCTGTAGCCACTGATATTAAAAATTCAAGAATCACAGGAGCCCTCCCTGCTGTAAATGTTAATTATGCCTGTTCGATTTCATGCTTGCAGTGCATCTCCTGGAATAGCAGAGGGAGGGGTACATGTCTTGCCCTACTACCTAAGAAATGATGATAAGAGGGAACTCTCTCTATTCATTTTCTCTAAACCCTCACCCCACTACCAGGTTCACCATCTCAGTTGCTGGCAAGCCTTTTCCCAAGGGTGGGAGTGCTGCATTTCTGTGTCATAAGGTCTTGCTAAAGAGGACCTTGACTAGAAAACTCTTTCCCTTTTTATCCACACTTCTTAAAATCTTTGGTCTGGATTGGACTTTTGAAAGCCCAGGGCTAACCCCAGAGTTTTAAGAGTGTTTCACAGGCCCAGAGCTTTGAGGCTGACCTGATACAGAAATGAATAGAAAATATGTGTCAAGGGTATCACTATGTCTGTCATACTCTGTGTTGCTGGGAACTGCAGAGAGGGAACAGACCTTGAGCCATCGGGACTAGGACTGTCAATGTCTGAGGCAAGGAAAGATTGGAGATTATTCATTATCTGCACTTAAGCACTTGCACAGGGGCCAGTCATGACCTATTGCAGCTTAAGCCTGTCCTAAGAAGGATATCCAGTCCTAAAAGAATAGAGATTTAGACCCTGATGATGCAGTCTCTTCTACCTGAACCTTTCTTCTTCCTTTCTCAGCATAGAGCTGGCAGGAGCAGAACAGACCTTCTGCCTTTGACACTGTCTGGGGTTTCAAGACCTCCTCCTCTGTGGTTCTGCCTGTTCTTTTCTTCCCATAGGTTGATGCTTCCTATTTTGTCACACCCAAAGCTGCACAGAACCATCTTGAACTAGTCTGTGAGAAAAGTTTCCTCTGTCTTTCCTCCTAGAAGTGTGTGTATGGCAGAGCAGGTATGCCAAGCCCAGCTGAGCTATGCATGCCCTGCATCTCTCTGGGGGCATGAAGGCAGTGAGGTGACACATTTGAATTCACCCATGGAACAGCGCTATGGAAATACTTTCATATAAATCTTAAAACCAGCATTTCTACAGTGAAGGATTTTGCATGAAGCCAAGCAGTTCCAACTAGGATACATTTTTATTTCCCTGCTTACAAGCCTGTTACCATTTCTTTGTTGGATATGACCTGTTGTGGAAGAGAGATTAATTCACTAACTATCTTAAATGCAGTCTCTTGCTAACAGGCAGGTTTAGACTAAATCCTGGCATGAGCAAATAGAGAGGTTTCCTTCCTTAATTTTCTTACTTTTCTAGATCACTCCAGAGTCACTGTGCTATCAAACAGTGCAAGTGCACTTATAAAATCAGGGCTGACCAAGAATAAACAAAAATATTTTTTTCACCTTACCGATTCTGCCAGACTGCCCCGCTGCACAAGATCTTACCAGCTAGCAGCTAAGACGACTTAGAAGGCGAGGTATAGATGTCACAAACTGCTTGGATTTTTCAGTAGAGTGGGATGAGCCTTCGTGGTCTGTTACTGTGCAGTTGTCCTCTGCTCTTTTTTGAGTAATGCATTAGTCTTTCAGTCTGTAAATAAACCTGTGAGCAGGGAGCACAGGATAATTTCCTTTTCAGTCCTGCAAATTCTGTATTTTACTTCCTTGATGTAAAAGGGCAGTCCTTCAAGAAACTTGTGTATGTGAGTGCAGAGGGCGGGGGGGAGGAGGAGTGGCAAAGAGGACTTCCCCAGCTCCAGGGTGTTTCTATTCAATTCTTCTTCCACAGCCTGTGAAACTTTTGTTCCTAAGCAACAGCAATGCTAGGTCCTTGGAGATCATTAGCATAATGTCTGGTTCCAGCATGCAAGCTCAAGCTGGAGGGGAAAAAACTGAATGGCATGCAGTGCCTGGAAATGTTAGATTTCAAATTACGCAGAAAGAAAAAGCATCTAGACCTAGCTAGCTGTTTGTCAGCTTCTAGTGTTGCCTTAACTGTCCATTGTAGTCATTTGGCTATTTCATTTTACTTGGTATCAGATACTTGTGTGTGTGTGTGTTAAAACTTGCAATGTTTGTGATACCATCCTTAGCACATGCCAGATTGGATAGATATAGATGCAGGTGGGAAGGGTCATTCAGCAGTACAGCAGAGAGGATATGAGCTGCAGTTTATATTTACACATCTCTGGCCCTTCAAGAGTGTAGTTGGTATACTTTGCCTTTGTAGCATGTGAGTTTACTGGAATTTGTCTCTGACTGGGGCTACTGAGCTCAAGCTTTTAGCAACCTGTTGTAATAATTTCAAAATAGTGTCTAGAAAAAGAACTATGGATGAGAAATAGCTGTGCGTTTTGTCGCAGGTATTGCTCACAGGAGATGCAACATCGAGGTTCCTTTCTTGCTGATAAGATGTATGGGATATTATTGGCATCAAGAGGCTGTTGACCTTGATGTGCTTTGCCTGATTCCATGGTTGGAGATTGCATTTTGCTCACCTCGACAAATTAACTGAATTTTCTTGATGTTTTTCTTCTATGACCTGAAGTGTACCTGGGTGCAGCGCTTCTATGGTGGAAATGTTATCCCTTTAAGCCTGTGAATACATATGGTGCAAACAGTATTCTGTAAATGAGGGAGATTCCTTTGCCCCTCCCTAACCCATTCAAGACAGCCTCCTTCAAGAAGCTCTACTTTAATATTATACTTTTTTATAAATTTTGTATTATATCTCTATTCTTTAGGCATAGAGTAAGAATAACCAGGAGGTAGACTGGTACAATCAAACAAGGAGGGCCCTGTACCTTTTTCCTGAAGTAATCTATTCTAACACTTTTCTGAGGTTTGAGAGACTGACTTGATTGCTTCACAGGGAAAACTGACATTCTTGTTACCTTTTCTTTCCTCTTTTAATAGTAGGACATGGACCTAAGTTGTGGCTTACCAGGAAGGGGATTTTCCTCACTATTTTTGGTAATTGCAAAGGTTCTTTAAGAAAAGTGGTTTTAGGAGAGCCTTGGTACTGTTTTGCAGACTTAAGAAGTCTGAGGGACAGAAGACAAAAAGAAAATGAAAGCAGCTTTGTGAAGTTGAAGAACCCAGTTAAGTTTATTGGAATTTTAGTATTAATTTCAGTGGGGGCAAAACCTTATCTTTTTGAGATTCTCATCTGCAATGAATCTCCAAATGAGTTGAGGTCCACCTGTCTCTAGCAAATGGAGAGCTCTGGCTATCACAAGAGTGAGATCATAGTCTGATGTTAATGGAAGATTAATAAATCACTTGTGCATAATGTAGCCAAAGGTAGATCATCATTAGTACACATCATGCTTAGACTCTGCTGTGGCTAGTGCCCTACAAATATCATAGATTTAGATATAGACAAGTATGTAGGTACTTCTCTTGACTGCATATAACTTAACCCCCTCTTGAAGTTTAGTTATTTACATTTATAAAACACTCTGCTTTTCAGACTAACCTTTGATTATTTATTTATTTTTAAATAAAATAAATTTGGTTGCATAGCCGCAGTTGATCTACTTCGAGTTTTTGCTCTGCTGGCTTGTGAGATGTTGACTGGAGGAATGCTGACTACTTACCGAGGAGAAAGGAATAGACTTGAGCTGGCTGTAATGCAATTCATGTTCTGAGCCCCTAGGAGCCAACATGGGAAACTGTAGAATTCCAGATCTCTGGGGACTTAGAGGGAGCATCCTGCCTGGCCTCTGAGACCCCAGAAGGATGACTCTTACAGGGGAGTGACTAATGTAGCCTTGCATATTTTCATGATGTGGCGAACTCATCAAACTCCTTTGAGTTATACAGCAACTTCCAAAGGCAGCAGAGAGAATTTGTTTTGGCCCTTGTAGAGTCCTTATTAGCTGTTTAGGGCTTCTGAAAAGCAGAGCAAAAGTTCCACTAGAGGGTCATGGCACTCACAAGTCAACACATATTATGCATATTTGCATAGCATAGACTGGCCCAGTTTAGTCCTGTGTATAGTACTTTAGTTCCCCTATAATGCTCCCACTTTAAAATGTTGGAGGACTGTTGGATTGAGCAAGTTTATATGTTACATAACCCCCTGCTTTCTAACTCAGCCCTAAATCCAAAATAAACCTGGGCAGTTTCAGTGAACATCTGCTCCTGTAGAAAGAGAAGAACCTAACCTGATCCCTCTGTGACACACACCCTAATCCAACCACACTTCAAATAATGCCAGGAATCCTAATCCTGTTCTATCCCTTTAAGATTCTCTCCAAGTTACAAAAGTCTGTTGGAGACCTAACAAAGGCCAGTGGGGCAGAGCTCTGTGAAATCTATGTATAGTGTGAGAGGGCTGAATTGTAAAGGGTAAACCCTTGTAATATCTGTTCTACTTAAGAATTCCTACATTCTTGAGCAATATGTGGCTCAAACTGGGGGTGCAAAATCACTGTAACATTAGTCAGTGGACTTTATCCTGATTTATACTGTGTAAATTAGACCATCTTATCTATTTTTTTTTTTTTTTGGACAAAGAGTAAAGATCTTATTTTCCCATATCAGATGTGAACTGCACCTTTTTGTGTTGCCTGTTTTCTATAAATATAGCCTGTCATTGTTAGGTTTCATGTGCCTAGCAGAACTAAACAAAGCTTAGGAGTTGTAGACCATGAGGTAAATTGGTCCTGTGTTTCATGTTTGTTCATGGAAAAGGTTATTACTTAGGCTATGCAAAATTCTTCCCTCAAATACACACTTTCCTCTGAAGATAGTCTAAGAAAAGAATACAATACTGTGAGTGAAATGTAGTGTTTTTTTCCTTTATGGACACTATTAACTGATCCAGGAGTGAATAGGCAGTAAAATAATAATTCATAATCATGAGGGGTAGTTTACAAGGATTTTCTACTGCAAATTCAATAAAACTGTAATGATCATAGACCATTCCGATGTTTTATTTAGATCTTTGAGGCTGCTTTAAGCCTAGCTTTGTGGATTTCTGGTGTGATCCAATACAGAGCACAAGGGTGCAAAATAGCAGCTAGTTATTCCTGTAGCAGTTTTATAATCTGTGGCTGAACTGATTTCCTTGCACTCTGAGAAGTTAGTAATCCTGTCTCTGAGCTGGCATTTTAGGATTAAAGTTGTACACTCAAAGGGGAAAGCATCTCCTACCACCAGTTATATCATGTCACATCAGTAACCCTGTTTCTTTAATCGAGAAGCTGTCACTTATCTCAGTTTGATCTCTAGGAATTGACAAGAGCATGTCCATGGCCTTCGGATAGCGACACAGCTTCTAGTTCAGTATAGTTGAAATGTTACTTTTGTTTGCTCAGAACCTTTGACCCTTGCACATTTTCAGGTGAATTCTGATATTTAGAATCTACCTTCAGCTGGTTCGGTTTTTGTTTAAAGTTTCATTAAAAAGTTGCATTTTGGGAACAAAGAAAATGGAAAAAACATATTTACTCTATTACTTAAAAATGGGTCATTTTTATAATTTTTTTAAAGGACTACATTACTTTCAAGGTGTTTTCTGCAAAAAACGTGATATGGAGACTGACACATTTCTGTTTTCAAGCTAGTATTTTCAGAATGCTTCAGAATAGAAACAGACAGTCGTAATGGTACCTGTCACTAGCACTCTGGCTCTACAGTGGGATGAGATTGCAGTAACAGACTGATTAGTAGTGTGGCTCAGAACAGATGAGGAGGGTGGTGTCCCTAGATGTCCACCTGCATCTGCTGCAGGGGCATCTTCTCTGCCTGTGAGTCAGCTTCCGAATTCTTGCCGTTTACCATGTGGCATCACTGTCGCAGTTTGTGGTGATATAAGGCAAACAGAATCTATACTTAGCACCACCACCCTACTTCATGCTTTTTTCTTTATTAAATATCATACTTTAAGTGGCACTTCATTCAGGAGCAGACTGGCAAGTAGGTTAGGGAGAGTCAGCATGTCATAGCTAGAGTGGCTGACAGCAATAAATTCATCAGCCATCTGAAGCTAGGCCATCACTGTTCATCATTGAATGTTTGTTCATTACAGGAAACACTCAGGAGGAGAAAAGACAATGCTCCAGAAGTGGCAGGTAAGCTAAATCTTGGCTGCACACAGTTCAGTGAAGAATTTCAGCACCTGTCTGCGTGTTTGTGCATAGATATGTGTGTGTATGTATGTACTTCAAGGCCTAAGCTGTTCTCTCGCTGCTGGAGGTGAGGTTATTGGCAAGAGGAGCAGAGTATTTACATCTGGTTATTGCAGAGGATTTGATCTCCTGCTGTGAAACATATGGTGCTACTGTCTGGCAGATTAAGTGTGATTTTATACACATTTTTAAACAGAGACCAAAGAGAGCTACCTAGTTGAATGACTGTTCACAGATCATCTGTACATCTAAATCAGTGCAGCTCTCATTTTCCCAGATGTTTTGCTGAGATGCATTTGCTTGAATGTACTTCTGATCTTAGTGATCCAAGACACATCGAGGAAATCTGTATCATCTTGTTTATATGTAGTGCTTTGTGCAGTCTTTTCTGCACAGGTAGTTGTCCAGGGTTTTCCAATATACAGATTGCATGCATTTGGCTCACTTTAAATTGGGGAAAAAGTGATCAGTTATGCAAACACAGCATAAAAACAATGGGTGATTATAGACAAATGCAAATGGCCTGCCTGAAGAAGAGCCAGAACGAAGACTCAGGTTCTGTTGAATGGATTGTTATATAAGAGATTCTGTGCTGATCTGAATGGCAATAGGTCATTGATTACACTATAATTCTTGTCCCGGTGGACCTGGGAACCACAGGGCTTGGATGGTCCCTTTGAGGCATGGTCTTCAGGGGTGGAGTTAGGAGATTTTAATGCTTGTTTCCTTTCCCTGGCAGAAGAGGGAGATCAGCAACTTTGATTACCTCATGTACCTGAACACACTGGCTGGCCGCAGCTACAATGATTACATGCAATATCCTGTGTTTCCATGGGTCCTCGCTGACTATCACTCCAAGGTCAGTACTTGCTGCAGCATTCTGTGCTTTCTATGACAGCAACCATACATATGTAATTGAAGCAGAGGGGTCTAAACCAAATGTTCAAAAGTTGGGATAGTTAATTTGAATTGTACTGATTCTTTATAGATTAGCCTTATTTTCAAATCGCCGTGCTGGGGATCATGTTCTGCCTCAGAAAGGTAGATGAACTTCTGTTAAATACATTCATAGGTAAGGGCAGGCTGCATCAGCTCAGCAGGTAGCCAGGGACAGGCTTCTGTGACCCCTTACATAGAGTTTTGGACAGAAAAGCCTTGAGAGCAATTTGCAACTGGCCAGGTTCCTTATTTGTGAAGCTCCTTGTACATGCTATTGTTTCAGTGGCACGTGCTGCCACTCTTTCCAAGTCTCATCCCAGTTCTTGAGATGGGAGTTTCAGTGCTGAGTCTGTGGCCGCCTTGTTCCAACACATCCTGACTGCTATCCAGTGTCACTGACCTGGTCGTGATGTCTAAGAACTCAGGGATCTAAAAATCTACATCTTTGCTGGTTTTGCTTTTCAGACTCTAAACCTTACTAATCCCCATACGTTTCGGGACCTGTCAAAGCCCATGGGAGCACAGACTGTGGAGAGGAAACACAAGTTCATCCAGCGCTACAATGAGGTGGAGAAGAGTGAGGGTGAGTATTTTAGGAGACTAACAAGACAGCAAAGGCTTGAGTCCCCTCAGGCCCTTGGGGTTGCTGGTGAATCCCTTGGAAAAGGTCACTCAAAATCTTTCCAGAGATGTGGCTAAGCACCATGCAAGAAGATCCTCTTGTTTCTGGATAAAAATTTGTTGAGGATTCAAGGTGAAATGACTCCTGCAAGCACTGTCTTATGTGTCTTATACTGCTGCATTCTGTTCTCTTCCCTTGGGTAGGAAGAGATACTACAGCAAAAAACAATATTCCCTAGAAAAGACTGCTCTTTAGCTCTGTTAGCTAAGCTACATGCATTAGTCTTGTTTGTTAGCTAAACTGCATGTAGAAGACTGCTGCACACAGCTAACAGTTATTTTAAGAAAAGGAAACGGGACATTTAGGCTGTTGACCTCTGGAGATCAAGACCTTTTTTGGTACTAATGGGGAAGGGGATGGTCTGGAAAGTTAAAGACCTTATTCTTCAGAGAATGAAATGTGGAAGGCCAAAAAGGAATATACAGAGATGGTAGTAACTGCACACACTCTATTTAGTTGTGCTGTGGTAACCAGATGCTATGAGCTTGAAATGGTGGTATTTTGCATTGGAATCTGATTTTGTGTCCAATTTCCAGGAGACCTGTCAGCCCAGTGCCACTACTGTACTCACTATTCATCAGCAATTATAGTGGCCTCTTACCTGGTCCGAATGGAGCCATTTACCCAGACCTTCTGTTCTCTGCAGGTAAGGGGGCAAGATAGCTTCCCTCCTACACCTCATTATGAACCATGTAGCACATTATAGTGGCTGTGTAATGAAGGAGGATTAATTCTTTTTATATTTTCTGTATGCTCTGTGCTATGTCTGTTGTATTCAGTGAAAACATCTTAATGGGAGCATGATTGATGCCTGATGATCTTTTTTATTTTCTGAGGGAGAAGGATTATTTAGTTTTGGTCTTGTGATGCATTTTGTGAGAGCTGAGGCATGTAAACACCTAGACAATGTTTTACTACTTGTCTGAACATAAACTTCTGACCTTGGGGCAGATGAGACTTTCATGCTCAGTATTCTAAGCCCAAGTGTCCACACAGTAATGCAGCTCCAGGCAAGCATTAGGAGCTGGCTGTGGTGGCATAAACAACATTCCTGGGCCAGATGAGGATGCACAGGTTCTGGTGGGCAGGTAATAATAGGGATCATGGGATCAGTTCCTTGAAGTGAGGTGAGACTACATCCAGTGGTCCAGAAAGAATATTTTGTTTTAGCTGTTTTTGAACTTGGCACTGGTTTATGGTGCCAAAAACACTCACTAGGGCACTGAATTTCATGGAAACTGAACTTTGTACTTACCTTTCCCAGCTTGTCAGCCTACAGGGTCACCAGATTTCCTGACCACCTTCATCAGCAGGCAGTTGGTGCCACCTAAGCACAGACACTTGGGCTGTAGCAGAGAGTTGTTACCTTTATTTCTGGAATATGTGTTGTGTTATAGCAGGGTCTACCAGGAGGACAGGTCCTCAAGTGTATTTTTTAAGGAGTATCTTGATGGAATCTACCTATCCTTATGGAGCAATGTGAGTGAGACAGCTAGGCCAGAATATTTCACACTCAGGCTGCTGTATGTATGGTGAAGGCTGGTCATGCCTCCTGCAGCTTTCCAAGTGCTTTGCTGTTGTGCTGGTCTTTTTTTTTCTTTCTCTCTTTCTCTTTTTTAATGAACTAATACACATAAAGTGCTGTGCTAATTAAGTAATAAGCCCTATGATACTGGCGGTTACCAGCAGTAGCTGATGGGTTAGTGAACCACCTGAGGCATTGGTTACCATCGCACTCTGTGAGCCATATGTTAGCTGCAGTCATGAATGACTGTGGAGTAGTGATTTCTTGTTGTAAACAACAAAGGCTACTGTATTTCACTGGCACACTTCTCATGCATAGCAAGTTCCCAGCCTGAGCAGCTGCTTTGCAACTCTGTGTGTGTATGATTAGCAGGTAACCAGCATTTTTGTGGGGATTGTTATCTTCAGAGGCTGCTGAGATCTGAAGCTCTCAATTTTGTCTGGCTGTGAATCCACTGAAACTATTGAACTTCTCATTCCTTTGTTCCTATGTTGCTGCACGTTCAGCTGAGCTCCTTGCTGTCATGTCCCCCAAGTGACTGGTCCTATAGTGGCTTAGGAATTGCTAACTGAGATGCAGTCAGGCAAACAGCACACCCGAGAACTGTATGGTCAAGAGCAGGTTGGAAATGGAGTACTCCCAAACTTAAGACCTTGGAAAGGTGCCGAGTTGGGAGCTGTGAAAGCTTCTCAGCATCTTAAAAAGTGGAAAAGCTATGCTTATAACTGCATTCAGGCTGGCGGTTTGCACATGACAAGGAAATGCAACAACTTGGGTGCACCCCTTCTGAAAAGTTGATGTTGGTGTAACATCCTGTTTCTCAAGTCAAAGAATTGATTTGCACCTGATAACAAAAGGTGGCAGTGAGGAAGCATTGCGTCCAGTAAGAAAACTGTACAGGAGTTTACAAAACACTATTTCTCATTTAAGTCTATTGAGATACGACTCCGGAGAAAAGCGTGTATGTACTTTGCATATTGTACTGGAATGGATAAAAAACTGACTCAGGTGCTGTGTGGTACCTTTCACTTCACCTTGGTCAAGTACCTCCTAGAATTCCTTTCAGGTGTTGGTCTCAGCACCACAAAAAAGCAGCAAAGGTTTCTGCATTTAGTGTCCTCACTGGAAAGGCATTCTAGGACCCCATGCACTCAATAATTAGTGACACTTGCTTTTGATTCAACTCAGATTTTATCCCCTTTTATTCTTATCCCACTGTTGCATTTCAGCTAACAGGCTGATCATCTTTCCTGGTATTTACCTCTCAGAGAACAGGCTTACTCTTTATTGTATCACTGACTTTTGAGCAGTCGTTTAAGCGCTGTCTGCAGATACTTCTCAACAATTCTGGGGGTGTCGTAAGTCTGCACCTTAGTAAGCATCTCTTAGAAACACTTTGAGGTCTTTGTTTAAAGTACCACCAAGGGTCAGTGATACTTAGTTTTATAAACATAGGAAGTTATAACTTCTCTCTAGAAATCATTTTGACTAGTTGCTTTGTATATACCCTGCTGAACTGTAGTTTTAAAAATCATATTTTTCCAGTATTCCTGATGACAGTATAAGACCTCTGCTGAAAGGAAAGAAAACAGAGCCTTACTCTAGCTATAGAAAACCCATAAGAGTTTATGCCGACTTGCAATCTAAAGGCATAAAGCAATTCTTGATTCTCTTTTTCCCTTTCAGTGCAGTTTTTGCATTCATAGAGAGAGAAAACTCATTAATTTTGATATAAATATATGCAAATAAATTTATTAATATAGGAAATGGGAAAATCAGTTATTGCTTCCTTTATAAATAATACAGGCTTAAGTTTTAAAGATATTACTTTTCCCTAAAATGAATTAGACAGCCAGGGAAAATATCACATTTTTTCGTAGTGGTAATATCTTTAACCAGATTTGTCGCGCTAACAGCATTTCCTATGTATATATTATTTTTATTTAATACAGGTAATCTTTTTATTACAAATCATATTGTTTCTCAGGAGATTACCATCAGCTCTCATAAAAGCTGCAAAAAAAGATGAAAAAGCATCAATCACCGCCAGACGCAGCGTGCTGTGTGCAGATTAAATATACAAAACCCTTTAATATGCTTCAATGAGATACTTGTTAACTGTTGATTTATTTATAGTCCTTCTTCTACTTTGTTTTAATTTCAATTTGAATTTGACTCCAAGGGTCCCTGCCTAATAATGATCAAGAACAAGATGACCTTGTGCATCAGATTAACTTGAGCTAGGCTTACTCATGTGATTAGCCACTCTTTCACTCAGTCCCTTGAGTGGGTGTGGGAAGGCTTCCAATTGTCAGTGGTATGAGGAAGAAGGACATAAAATACAAGGAAGTAAAGCAGAACTATGCTGTCATTTAGAGATGAGACTGGACCAAAAGCCCGGCCAGAATTCAGTTCAGGGGAAACACAGTCAGGGTCTTTCCATCTGGAATATGTGTTGGCTTTTGGTGGGAGTCTATCTCAAAAGACAAGCAAGGAGATATGGATTCAGAACTTAAGGTTTATTGAATTCTGTATTTTGGTAGCTTATCCTTGAGGGTCACTTCTTTCTAAAAAAAGATAATGGCAAAAATTATTTCTTGATTTGCAGTTCCCAGAGTTAGCAGAGTTTGTAGATCCAAAGGAGTTGCATCATAAGTGTGCAGATACTCTGGGAGTCAAAGGACAGTGGTTCTTACCATCAGAAACCAATGTGGGAACTGCTACTCAGGGTTCATCTGGTCCATGGGAGTGGGATCCCATCCTTACAGCATGAGGATGTTTAGATGTACCTATTTAATGGAATGCAAGTCAAAGCTTCAGCTGTTACTGTGCAGAAGGACAGCATCCTCCTCAGCTGGCACATGCAACAGTCTAGAGGCAGAGAGAAAACCAAAAGCTATCAAGTTCTCTCAAGAGGTCAGCCATAAACAGAACCTGACTGCATCTCATATTCATTAGTAGATTCAGTCTTGCACCACCTCTGGGTTTTGGTGTCTTCATTCTGCAATCCTGCTGGGCTGGTCTTTTTGCCTAGCAGCTTTGAGGATTGAACGGTTGAGGATGAGCAATCATTCATACACTTTTCACTGCACTGCAGAACTGTTTAAAGATACTTGTTCTATCTTTGACAATCTGTCTTGAGCCTTGGCAGTGGGATGTAGTGTGATGTCCCATGACATATAATCCAAATTAATTACACCCAATGAAAAATACATATATTAGCCTGGGAGTATGTTGCAGTTGGGCAGCTATACTGGTGTCAGTACCTGGACTAGGTATTGAGAAACAACTTGGTTCTACCACTTTATACAGTTAAAGTCACCATTCTTCTGAAACAGCTTGTTTATTCTGACAAACTCATTCAGATGTTCTCCAAAAACTGATTGGCTATTTGGTTATTTCCATTATTGTGGAAATTTCATATTAAATCCTTTCATACCCAATGTAGAGATCCTTATACAAAGGCAAACCTGGATTTTCACAAATGCATCTGTTATCTTAAATCTCATTAGAAAAATCTTTTAGGAATTATGGTTCCAAGGTAAGGCATATGTGCTTCATTCAGTGAGTTATATTATTATCAATATTGTTATTATTTTCTTTCTTCTTGAGGCCTTAATTCAGAGTGATGTCTGGGGCTACTAGAGCTGCTTTTTTTCCTAGTGTTCAACTCTCATTAAACTAAACATGTTCAAATGCTCTCAGGATGTGATATAGTTTGTTTCTTCTTTACATACTAATTTAGCTTGGGACCCAGACATTCTTCCCTTCTTCCTCCCTTTATGCTGTCCCTCATTCCCATAAGGAATAAACAATCCCTGCTGGCTCCTGCCCACTGTGCTTTTCTTGTTTTCCTGGATCTGATGAATGTTATTTCAGTGGTACCCCCTTTCCCCAAAGACTTTTCTCCGAAGGATTACACATAAGATTGTTCACAACTATTTGGGTCACAACTGAAGTGAAAGCACTGAAGTTGTGTCCACTGCCTGCAAATCACTTTGGGATTAAAGGAATTAATTGCCTTGAGAAGCATTACTAATGGGTATGCTGATATTCTCAAGATGCCCATGATCACTTCTGCTTGCCTTTGTGTTATTGCAAGCTATGCTAAGACTCCTAGCTTTATGGTAGTCTCAACCTACATAGCTACAAATCAGGACTAAGACAGCCCCTAATATAAGATCACAGTAAATAGAGCTGTGACAGATCTTGAGATATCACCTAATCAAACATGTGATGAGGTGATTATTGCAGAACTGGTCAAGATTCTGCATCTGCTTTTTATTTAACAGAATATTCACACTGCAGTCTTTTTGCCTGTATCCATTTCACAGGGTGGGAGTTTCGATGTTGCAGACAGAATGTTTCACAGTGTCAAGAGCACGTGGGAATCGGCATCGAAGGACAACATGAGTGATGTCAGGGAACTCATTCCTGAATTTTTCTACATGCCAGAATTCCTAACCAATGCAAATCACTTTGAACTTGGTAAGTGCTAGAAGGGACTTCAGTGTTCCCCTTCTGCTCCTCAGCCAAGGGAAAAGGTCCAGATCACATGTTGGGAGGTGGTCCCTGACTATGCTGACTGAGGGTCTCTAGCAATGACAGATAAGTTTTTATTAAAAATATGAGAATACAAGTTTCTGATATCTGAATGCTATCAGAAGACTCATGTTTCTAGCTTAGAAGGGATTGTAGTTCCTATTAGTTACTGTGCAAAGGAATTGCACATTTTGTCAGACAAAAGTACATTTCAATATAAGCAATCTAGATGACTGCTTTTGAAAATCTGGTTTGTATCATCACATCTGTGGCTATGGACCATAGGTTAACTTCACTTCTGGAGATGAATCAATTGTTAGATGGTGTTGGTGAAAGGTCTTTTTTTTAAATCTGATGTGTCTGGTGATAAAGTTGCCAAACATCTTCACTATCGTCTTGAAAGGTTCTGCACAAACCACATGAACTTGACATATCGTCCCTGGCCTCAAGCAGCATCACAATCTCTTCTGAATGTACCCTCTGAATGTACATCTCTTCTGAATGTACAATAATAATAATAATAAAAGAATATACAAAAAAAGTGATGCTCAGCAAAATTGCTCACCAACTGAAGCTGATACTCAGCTAGTTTTTGAGCTAAACTGCCTCCTGACCCACCCCTCAGTTACATACTGAGCATGACATCATATGGTATGGAATGTCCCTCTGGCCAGTTTGGCTCAGCTGTCTTGGCTGTGGCCCCTCCTAGCTTCTTGGGCACCCCCACCTTCTCGTTAGCAGACCAGTATGAGAAGCTGAAAAGTCCTTGACTGCTTAGCAAGAGCTAAAAGCATCAGTGTTATCAACATTATTCTCATCCTAAATCCTAAACATGGTGCTATATTAGCTACTAGGAAAAAAATTGACTCTAGCCCTGCCGAAACCAGATCAATGATGGAGGGTCAGAGAGAATCCAGAAAAAATACTATTCAGAAATAGGCATGGCAGTCCTGATTCACTTCAATTTACAGGAAATTCACATCATTTGCAATACAAAGCTGCTTCTTGTACTGGACTCAGGTTGGTTGTTAATTAAGGCAGAGGAGAAATACTTTAAGAATCATCCTAAATTGGTGACAGCAAAAGCATTGTCACCCAGAGAGCTGAGGTCTAGCTATAATTGTGTTTAAGATATTGGTGAAATGAGACATGCTAAGAAAAGGACAGAATGGGAAAAAGATGTTAGAAGACTGTTAAAAGGTAAGAATTGGGGTAGTTTCATCTTGAGAGGTGGCTGAGAAACAGAGCCTTGCAGAAATCAAGATCCAGAGACTGACCTGAGAGGAATCAAGTGCAGGGACCTAAAAAAGACACCAGAATCTTGCTAATAGAGAACAAATATACAGGAAGATTTTACACTAGGAAAAGGCAAGTATCTGTTCACTGCTACACTGTAAGGAAACTTGCAGTCCCAGACCTGAGCCTTAACTTAGAACTGAATTCATCCAGTTGCACAAGACTGTGCTCTGATTTAAGAACATATGCTCACCTTCTGAAAGGAATCATATTGCAAAAGACTTGAGAACAAAATCCCTCCCAGTGGCTTGTTTAGTAGGAATATCTGGCAGTTAGGCCCACGGGATTATGTATAAAAAGCAAGTTGTGCCAACAGGTTTGTCTTGTCTGAGTTTGCAGTCTGTGCTAAAATGGTTTGTGCTGAGGATGTGCATAATTTTACTGTAATAGTGAGTTACTAGAACATCTTCTCAGTGCTTTATTACTTGATCAGAAATCCTAGGAGAAATTGGTTCCGCAGTGTTTTATGACACTATATTTGATGTAGAACCTGAAATAGCATGTGTGAAAATTACCTCAATTTCCTTTGACCTCATTGTCTTAGAAAAGCTGTTCCTATTTGCAATGTATGTGATTCTTGTTTTTAATTCTTCCTTTGTAATTCCTGTAGGCTGCATGCAGGATGGAACGGTGCTGGGAGATGTGCAGCTTCCTCCTTGGGCAGATGGGGACCCCCATAAATTCATTCTCCTGCACAGACAGGTCAGTGAATGTCAAGATTTGTGTCAAAATGTTGAACTGGGTCCCACTGAAATTGAAACTCTGAAGACCAGAGTCACAAACAAAACTTTAGATCCAAATGCATCCTTTGCAGAGTTTGTGCTGGGTTCTCAACTTTGCGTGTCTAATTGCCTGCCCAACAATTCACCCTGAATCAAGGCAAACTGTGTGAGGTTTATATCTAGATCTGTGGCATGGACCTATCTCAGCCCGTAAGTGTATGTGTACATAACATAATGCATGCACGTGGTACTATATGTGTACAGTTCCAGGTTGTTGCTAACCAGCTGTGTGTTTATTTAAACTACCTACCTTCATCTCTGAGTTTTGCCAGGACTACAGTTATTTTTCTATTTTGGGGGGGAAAAAATGTAATGGGATTTCCTACCCTTAATGGAGTCAGCCTTTGCAATTTGAAAGCAAATAGTTTTAAGGTCCTGAGACTTACTGCAATTAGTGCTATCTATTAATAGCTAGGGAGTCTTACTTCTGTATGATGTCACCTTCTACGTAGTAGTGAGTGCAAAGGCAATTCTGTATAAAGGTTGTTGCATTGAACACAGACTTTGCAGCAGAATATCTTGGTGCAGGCTGTACTACAGTGCCCCTGCATTATCAGATTTTCTCTGGCAAAAGGAGTTGATTTGTATTTGTGCATGTGTGCAGATTGCTGTGTACAAGAAGTGTGATGATTATATGTTAGCACTGATGAGAAGACACAAATAGCTTGTGAGTTTTTCCAAGGCATTGCATCATCCTAGTTTGTCATATGTAGCTTCAGTTTCTGCCTCAGTGGGTTCTTCTCATCTCTCCTATATTAGGCCAGTCCTGCCCTTGGGGGTTCAGCTTCCACTCTCTATAATCTTTGTAGGCAATTGCATGCAAACTTGTGGCTACAACCATCTTCTCTATTTTGATATTGCCAAATAAGCCCCTCCTCAGCTGACCTCTCCAAATGTTGGTTCCTAAATCCTGTCTCTAACCTTACTGACTGCCCAAACTTTTTGTTCCTGTTTTGAACAAAACTAGCGTCATACTGTTATCTTGTAAATATTCTTTTCTCTACTGTTCACTTAACCACTGACAGCAACCATGACTCTCCCATTAACTTACCGTCACTTTCATATCCCTTGCTTAGCACATCCGTGCTGCATTCAGAGTCTACTTTTTGTGATTGTCCATACTACTAAACAATTTCCATGCTTTTCCTGGGCGTTCCTTTGAATCTTCATCTCATTCTTTCTGATGTCCTGATACCTTATTTGAAGCCAGTACAGGGACAACTGGAAGGGGACTATCTTCATTGTCTGGCATTACGTACAAATCTCTTTCCCCGTGCCCTTACATTTTTAATTTCTGTATGGCTCCACTCCTCATACCTAAAGTGTGTCTCCTTTCCCTCTTGAGACCCTATGCATCTGATTTATTTGTTCTGGCCTCTTCTTACATCTTCTCCCTGCAGCCACCTGGGTGCTGTCAGTAATCTAGCCTTAGTCTCATGTTTGGCAATGCCATTTTTATCCATGTTTGAAAAAAGTAAAAATCAGTTATAAGCTGGTCCATGGGCTGTGACTCCATCCTGAAGAAATTTTTCTTCTGTTAAACCAATTTTAAGAGAACAGGCTCCTGGTAGTGTATGTTATCTGTATATCTTACAAATAAATAATTGTTGTTAAAACATTACATTCCAAATATAAGTCAGTGCTTTGTAGCACTTGCACTCCATACTGTCTCTATATGTTTCTGATGCTTCAAACACTTTGGCTTGTGAATAACTCTGAGAGTGAGCCTATTCAAATCTGGATTCATTCACACATGCTCAGGTTACTCCTGTGATTGAACATGGATATGATCTGAGCCTGTACTTGCCTACTTTTTTGTGCAGTAGTCTTGCCTTTGCTGTTTTATGACTGTTGAGTGAGAGATTTCATTTTTAGTTTAATTGATTAAGAGGCACCCTTTAGTCTCTGTGAATTTATGACCTGAACACTTAGTTAAATTTCTATCTTGCTACTTTATCTGTTTTGAAATGGGTAACTTTTGTATCTACTTATTAAAAATGTTTTCAGTCATTTTCAAAATGTGGTTGAAAGTAGTCATCTACCACTTCTCGCTCCAGAATCCTGTCTCAATATGTAAAAGCTTGTGAATTAGTGATATTCCAAGTTGTGGTGTGGAGAATAGCTGCTTCTAGCAAGTCTCAAGTGTCTCCATGCCAAGTAGCTTGACTCAGTGGTGTGGTGCCACGCAGTTTAGTAACCTAAGCCAGTACATTGAATTTACAGCATATTCAGTAACTAATCAGTCCCTTTACAGAAGCTACATTAATAATAGCTCCATTATTAGTAAAATAAAAGGATGTAATTTTATCAAATTTAGAATTGGGTGGGAAGGATTTTAATACATGAGAAAGTTTTAGAGTTGGGCTTTTTGTTCTGATTAGGAAAGAAAACACTATTCAGTGTCTGAATTTCCTCCAGAACCTGGCTTCCATCTTTCAGTCAGACTCTGTCCTGTGCCTGTTTGCAACCTATTAGCTTGAGGGGATAAGGAGAGAATGTTTTTGCCAAAGAACTGAGATGCAGAGGGATTAAGAGCCATGTTCAGACTGCTTAAGGTCCTGTACAGACACAATAATAGGTATTACTGAGTCAGGCATCTCTGAAGGTGCCTAGAGAGTGACTTATAGGCTCAGACCTCTAGTCACACTGAAAAGTAGTGGAAGGGAAGAGACCTGAGTTTTCGTCAGTGTCCATAACCACATGATGATCTACATCTACTATGAGGAAGGAGATCCTTATGTAAGAGTTGTCTGCACTGCAGACTTGCTGCTCGAAGTACAATCCTTGCTAAAATGAAGAGTTGAGCCTAGGGAGTGCCCTGTTTCATGCTCTCTGTGACTTTCCACAGTACTTAGTCTCTGTCTTCCAGTTTTCCAAACTTGGAAAGACAACACCGTCCTTCCCTAACAGAGGTGCTGCAGACAGAAATCCATGGATGCCTGAAAGCTGCTATAATTTTACACTGTTGTGTTTTTGTTTTTTCAAGAAAAACATTGGGAGAAATGCTGTCTCTTATATTGTGGCTTGTTTGGAGTGTGAAGTACTGAGCTGTGCTTCTTACTGCTGGTGTAATGGTGGGCACTCCAAAAACACTTAGATAAAATGGGGAACATTTGCTTTCCTCTTGTACTTCGGAGTAAGGGTGCAGCTTGGAGATGAATCTATCAATCATTCCTGCATAGTGTGGTTTTGCTCTCATTGTAGAGTGATCTCAGATTGTGTGAACTAGATTCATTTTGGGTGAAACGAAACTGAAAGCTACACTCCAGTTGTGCACTCCAGAGGCTGGTGGCATTCAGCCTGTGGGAGCAGACTAGATCTAGTTTGAAATAAAGCCCCCACAGTGCATGTAATGTGGATACCGGGCCTTCTCTACCATCTGTTCTGTTCTACAGATCTGCTTCCACTGAGCTCTGCTATTTGATTATGTTGGCACAGCTGATAAAACTACAGAACTTTTACAAATTAGTTCAAATTTCAAATAGGAGTAGTTGATCATGTTTATAACCTTGTGTTCTTATTGATTTGCCAGTCCTGATCAGACTTCACGTGAGGAGTCCAGTATTCTCTCTCCAACCATAGCTAGTACTAGATGTTACACAGGAGGGGGCAAGAAAACTTGCTGTGGAAAGAAAGTTGATTAGCCTGCCTAGAAAAGTTCATCTAACCCCGAATTAAAGACCTAGAGATCTTGAATTCTGAAACATGAGGGTTTCTGTCTCCTCTGAAATCATCCGCAAGACTGGAGGTATTTGTTACTGGTATCACGGTCATTTTTAGGAGGCTTCACAGTGAGTTTTTGGTGCATTGAACAGACCCAGGTCAACACTGTTCTGAAGTTTGGCTATTGCTTTGAAGAATATGAAAGCAAAGAATTGTTCTTGACATAAAATTTTGAGTAGCTCCCTGTTTCATGTTTAAGTTAGGAATATAGTCTACTAAAGAAATTTATTTGCTTCCTCCTTACACTGCAAGTTGTTCTTCCCTGGCTGGGCTTGTCATAGTGCTCAGTGAAATACTGAGACTGCACAGTTGCAGCTCTGTTGGTTACTTTGTTTTGCTCTGGCAATGATGCCAGGCAAAATTTACAGTTTGTAATTCATGGACTAACTGCTTTTATTAACGAGGATGAGTTCTGAGTCTGTTCGTAAGTGTTTTCATGTTGTTTGCAGGGGACAGATTGTATGTCGTGCTTGCTCTCTGAGCTGCCCTGTGATCATTATAGCTGTGGGCAGGGTCATTTAAACCAGCTGCACTGGGATAACTGTCTGCTCTGTGAAATGAGCCATTGTTCTGGATCCCATTAGCTTGTTTAGTTCTGCTGTGCTTTGGGTGGGATGGTCTGCTTGGGAGACCTTTAACTGAGCATCAGGGAGCATTGCACAGTCAAATGATTTGGAGATAGGAAAGTATTTTCAATAATGCTTAACGCTGCTGCCTGAATCATTGGGCAAGGCCGTTTGGGAATGCACAAAAATTTGGTGAGGCAGGTGATGGCAGGGGCAGCAGCATTTAGAGAAGCCTCATGGGTTAGGTTGGCTATCCTGGAGGTGGGCAGAGATTCAGCTCAGACTTATGTCCACTGCTTATGAACTTGCTGTCTGGGTCTTCCAAGTACAAGTTGTCAGCTATGATTACACTGAGCTTTCTAGGGAGTCCACCCTGGGGTTGGATGTATTGCCTTGTTGTGTTTCTCCCAGTCTTCTCCAGTAGTAATTGTTTCTTCTGGTTCCATTAATCCACCCACCTGTCACTATGGATGGCAAATCTAATCAAAGTTAACTATTTCTTATTTTGGGGAAAAAAGTTCAGTCCCCAAGCTTTTCCAGGATGGGGAAATCTGGTGCTGTGACTCTTTCTGCTTAAGCCCTGTGAAGGTAGCAAAATGTTTCTTGATCAAACACAAGCATTCTTGAAACTTCTGCCATACAACTGCCCTGCTGCACCCCAACTCTGCTATCGCAAAACCCCTTCCTTGTCTTGGTTCGCAGCACCCCTTGCCATTTCAGTACGATCTCTGTGTTCTCTTTGGTTCGTGGCATGCAGCCTCTGCTGTATCTTTCAGACCTAACTTAAAGCCCCTCTGCTAGTCATTTCCCTTTCCAATCTGTGTTTATTTGTATCTTCTCAAATAAAGTCTCTGCTACTCAGTGTGATTCATAACTAAGGTATATTTCTGCAAATAGACTGGTACCTTAATTCACCTGGGTTTTATCTATGGAGAAAAGTGGTGGTATCAAATACGAAGAAATGTTTTGGTTTTTGTTTTTTCTCTCATTTAAACCATCTGTTGTCAGTAACAGTGTCAGTGAAGACATGATAGCACAGGCTTTAATGTATGCTGGAAGCTGGAGGACATGCCAAGATCTGTGGAGTGCTTGCACTTTTTTTAGTGGAACCTGCCTGTGTTGTCTCTGAGGATATTGCTCCTGCTCTCTGCTAAGTCAAGAATGCTGCACTCTGTCCTTCCTTTTCCTGTGGGCATCCACCCTTCATCTCTTTGGTTGCATTTTATGAGGATGTGCTGGGTATGATGGTACTGGAGGAACTGAAAGTGTGAAGACTCACTTGCAGAGAATTTAAGTCTTCGACTAGGATTGTAACGTGGTAATGCATTTCTAATGGATACACTCTACTGAATTAATTTTCTTTTGGTTTCAGGCGCTGGAAAGTGACTATGTCAGTGCACACCTTCATCGCTGGATAGATCTGATTTTTGGCCACAAGCAACATGGCTCAGCTGCGGTGGAGGCAGTTAACACCTATCACCCTTATTTCTATGGAGACAAGATGGACCTTAACAGCATTAAAGATCCTCTGATTAAGAGCACCATCCTGGGTTTTATCAGCAACTTCGGACAGATACCAAAGCAGGTACCACTTTATCATGAGAGTAGAGAGCATAATTTATTTTGTTTTTGTAGTATTTCAACTGGACAGAAAGGATTGAAGCTTAAATCAGAGACATTTTCTGATTTAAATCTGCTGAAAGATGGGCTATAGACTTCTCCATATTGTGTACTACATCAGAATGCACCCACATACGCGTGTGTGATTCCACTGTCTAATCACGCTGTTTCTGATGTATGCCTGAGTTCTGTATGCCTATATGTTCCTGATTTCTGCTCCTTCAGTCACATGAGTAACCACTTGTCTGGGAATGGGTACAGTCAAATAAAAGCAGCTCAAAGCCTCATCTCTACTTTTCTCTCTTCTGAATTGCTAGGATTAGCTTCCTATCTCTGTGAGAAAGTAGTCTGACAAAAGTGTAATCAGGGCACGATTTTATTTTAATGAAGAGGTTCATGTATGACAGTCCTGGAGTCTATGATTAAGGATTTAAACAGATGTATCTCCTGCATGATCTGGCAAATAGAGATTCATTTTTCAATGCCATTCCTTTGTTCTAGCTCTTCACAAAACCACATCCATCCAGGAATGCCCAAGGGAGAAGCTCATCAGGAAGAGAGACTGTGCTGTCCCTTCACTCAAGTGGAATTCTTCCTCCTTTTATGAGCAGCCTGCAAAATCTGAAGCTCTCACCAGTTACAATAAAAGGTGCTGCAGGGGCTGTGCTCCATTTTCTGAGCTAATAAGTGCAGAATTCTTGGATGAGGTGAATCTGGATTTTCAAGAGCACAAAAATAGTCACACAGCTTTGTATGAGTTGGTGCAATAAAGATCCTTTCTGCCAGTTGTTGTTTGGGAGTGGGCATTGAAAACACTTAAATGCGCGAGAGAAATATTGAGACTTCTGTTGTAGAGTTCAGAACAGATTTTTTTTAGTAAGACAACTAAATCTTTTCTCTACATTCTGAATATGTTAAATTGAAATGTAAAGCTCACTGTTTTCCATTCTTGTTATGTCTTTTTATATTCAACAGCAAAGTAAATACTGTCTGTTTTTCTCCACTTCTTGATCTTTTCTTTTTCCTCATCTTTTTCTTAGTCTGTTACTTTTCTTAAAATGAAGAAGCCTGGAAAATTTCAGTGTCTACTTTTTCATCCCTCAGCGGTGTTCTTTACATCCCACATCTTTGTGGGGACAGTGGGCTCCCATAGCTGTACTACAGAGGTTGTTGGTGACATGCCCAGCATCCTCTGCAGTGGATGGCATAAGGCAGTCTGCCAGTGAAAAAGAAGCTTAATGACACTACTGTTAAACCCCCTCCTTTGGAGCACATCACTCCCTCTGCATGGATTTATGTGGTCCATTGGAAAGAAATGTTTCCACTATTTGGTCTGGAATCTCAGTTGTAGAGTGGATTTCTGTCTGTGGACTTGCCCACAGCACTGAGCCCAATTGTGGGACTTGTCAGCATCATCACACAAGCTGTGCAAGGAGGAAAGTTAACATAAGTGCTATAAAACCAACAGAATTCAATATGTTCTCTGTCTTTTCAGACTATCCCAAAGGAGCTATTGGGCACATTGTGCACACTGAGAAAGGCATTCTGGCTGTCGAGAAAAATAAACTTTTGATTCCTCCTCTTTGGAGCAAAACATTCTGCTGGGGATTTGAGGACTTCACCTGCTGCTTTGGCAACTATGGGTCTGAGAAGGTAAATATGAAAAAGTCTAAGCATTCCAGAAATGAATGATATCCTGTGGTCTTTGGTTGGCTTGGGCACCCATTTCAGAGGCTGTTGGGGGGCTGATTTCAGAGAATGCTGTACAGGACTTTCTCAGTCAAGCTTCTTAAAGAATCTCAAGTTTGATATTCCAACAGAGTACAAAGTCATTCTATGCTCCTGAAAAATGTCGCGCTTCCCCTCTAGATTCTCAAGTTTTCCTTCCAGTGACTGTGGCATTTGTCAAAATGAAGGAGAAACCCCATTTCATAGGTTGTAAGGACAATACAAGGTCTCCTGGCCACTGATTAGAAATTTCATTGTGCAGAAATTTCTGCTGGAATTAAGATAGGACCATCTGTCAATTCCCCTCTGGCTCCTAAGCTTAACTCAGTGCATTCATTCAAAATAATAATGTCTTCTATTCTAGAAAACTAATACTCTTACTTCTTTGCTGTTAAAAATCAATGATCTATGTCATTGCACTGCTTGTCAGGGCACTTCATACATCCACTTTCTTCCTCTATCACAAACACACCAATTTTTGAATGTTTTTGGGACAATGTATGACATGCAGAGACATCTGAGTTAGCTTGCGTACCAGAATAGCGGAACACAACAGTTAGCAAGATACTAACTTTGGGATTTGTGCAAGCCACATCATTATGTTTTTACAGACATACCCATAGTCAATGGGAGTGAAAAAGCTGAGATGTGTTTTACTTGATGCTCCCTGTATAAAACTGAGAGGTTTTTTTTTCCTTTATTTCAATTAAAATCAGTGCTTATTAATTCATAGTGCTGCTGTAGGTATAAATTATTTGTTTTGTCTCTTCAAAAGTCCGGGGGTCACTGAGCCTAGTGACACTGAGCATAGTGAGTGTAATTACGCAGTCACTGTGAGAAGTAGTTGGGAGTCCAACTTGAGTTCTCTCTGGATCAACAGTGCCTCTGAACATGAACTTAAAAGAAATTTTTGTCCTCATTGTAAGTAGGTAAAGGTTTGTTCTGTCTGTGGTATGGTTTTTGTAGATGTGCCATCCAGCTCCACTAGAATCATTAGCACCATAGTGGTGTCCTCATTGTGTGTGAGCACACTAATTCAGAATGTGAGCAGAAGGATGTTTGTGCTGTAACTGTAGCAATGTATCATAGTCCTGTCCTTGGTTTAGGCTGGTTTGGATGCTGCTAACAGAGCTGTCAGCACAAAATGGAATTTAGTGCTGTGGCTTTTGGCTTTTCAATCCAAAAGGAGGATTGCAGAGCCTGTCACTAACTCTGTTAGCAGTGGCCATCACAGCCTGAGCTTTATTTTTAATCTACATCGAATGTTTGCATTCGGTCACTATATAGTGGCAGAATGAGCTTGCCTGAAGTTATGTAGGAAGTCTGTAGCACAAGAGGGATTGAGACTCAGGTCTCCTAAGACACAAGATACTGACCTTTGTCTAGCCTTCCTATTTGGCCCCTAGGGGATGGCACAGTGACATGCAGCCACATACTATGCAGCTGTGCTGTGATTATGGGTACTAGTTAAGATGAGCTTTACTTTTCTGGATTTGAAGAAATGGAGGCTCGGTTCTGAAAACTTAATCTGCCATTTGGTATTAATAAATGCATGATATCACCAGATGATAAGCATTTGACTTAAAGCTGCTTTCTTGTACAGAATATGACTACATTTGAGTGCATGGCAGACTGGGGAAAGTGCCTCTGTGCTGTGTGTCCTTCAGCAACTACCATAATCACATCTGGAACAAGCTCGGTTGTGTGCGTCTGGGAACTTTCCTTGGTCAAGGACAAAGTGAAATGTCTAAACTTGAGACAGGTCAGTACTGTGGCTCTTTTGCTATAGAAACTTAATGGAAATCCAAAAGATTAGTTTCTTTCTCAGATGACTAGCAGAGGAAACACCTTTGGGTGAATCAAGAAGACAGGAAAAAAACCAATCAGCTGTATCATGTGACAACCTCTTCTGGGGTCAGCAGCTGATAATATGCCTTATACCCACATCTCTTGAACTCTGAGTTTGTTTTTTGGTTTTGGTGTGGTGCCCCCCACTCCTTTGGTAGCATTTCCAAAGTTTATCATGATCAAAGAAACAGTGAAGGTAAGGCATATGCTCTCCTCAGTTGAAGTGCAGCCAACCCCTGGGTTATTTTCAAAAAGCAGTATCACCTGGAGATGCCTATAGTTCTTTTTGGGCTGCTGCAGTGATGGACAGGATTGCCAAAACATCCTGAAAACTTAGCTGATGCACAGGAAGGCTCAGCTAGGCAAAGTTCTTCATTCTCTTCTGTCAACCTGAATTCAGAAGATAAAAAGTTTATCTATCACTCCATGAGGTAGAGATGCATCCAGTAAGAACAATATAATTTGTGTCCTCACTGTCCAAAGTCCTTTAGTGGTTGTTGATTTGGAACTCATCTGTAGTCATCAAACAGCTGTATAAATGCTATTTCATTTACAAAAGTGAATTCTTATTCAAGATTTGTGTGTTTCAGCTATGGTGAGTTCTCAGCTTTACAAGTAAAGCTATAGTATACTTCTATTATATTTGAAAGGCAGTGTGGGACCTTCTTTCCCTAAGAAATCAAGACACGGGAAACACTCTGCTACTTTTAGGCAAACTAATGAAGTAATCACTGATTAGCAACAAGGTCTTCAAGTGTTAGAAGCTTCTTCTATTCATTTACTCTGGAGGGATATTCAGATGATATTTCAGTGCTTTCTGTACCCTAACCCAAAACATATTTTATTTGTCATTAAATGATGTGAAAACTTCATCTGTTGGGATGCTGTAGAAGTATTTAGATCTTAATTCATCTGAAATTCTTGTGTGTTAAAATTAGAGGGGATCTGTGTTTAGAGCAGTCTCTCTTCTGAGGATTATGATGTTTCCTGCTTGAGAAGTCATCAGAAATATGAGAAAAGATCTTCAGTGATGACCTTTTAATCTGGCTGGTTATTATTCCAAACCAGGACGTGGATATAGAACTGGAAGAAATAGCAGTAGAGAAAAGCATAAGCAGTAATCTTCTTCAATATAAAGATGATGCCAGTCAGGGGGTCAGTTTGAGTTTCAGGGAACTGCTTGAAGAGACTTTTATCTCCAATATAATGTCTTTCTCTCTAATAATCTAAAATCAGATTTGCTGATGTCTTCCACTGTGATTAATCTGGTATTACCCAAAGTTCACAAAGTGGCATGAGATCATGCAAAGACAAATTCTGTATTTTTTCCTTCTCTTTGCTAACAAGGGCTTTTTTTGATGACTGTCTGACATAGATGTAAATTTGAACTATGGTTCTAAATGTCTTCCAGTGAATTACTTGCTGCTTTCATGTAATTCACCGTTTCATGGTGGCTGCTTTTTCTGCTGAACAAAAAAAAATTGTATCATCTTTCCAGAGAGAGTGAGCTTTGCTTAAGTAAAGCTGATGTGCTATAAAGTGGATGCTATTCACTTACCAGCTATCTCATGGGACTGACACATTCTGGTTTGGAATATAGTAAAGTACAGAAACTATATTTCAGCAGAAAAAAGTCGCTTTTCCCTCTCTAGCTGCTTCCACAGTTTTGTGGAACTTTAAAGATTGAGCATAATAGCCTCAGTATTGATCCATGCCATTTACCAGTTCCCTCAGTGTTCATAAGCATAGTGATTCATGTGATCCAGCCCCCAGAAATTCTGGGCCAAATGAAACACTAGACTGGGAGAAGCATTTGAGCAAGCTGTGCTCTGTCAGCCACACAGCCGTCTCAGGGAGGTGTTGAGCGTAGCTGTGAAGTGTCTGTTTCCATGTCAGCCAGTTAAGTTGGATGGTCAAACTTGGTTTAAGTTTTCGTTGACTAAGCATTCCTTCAGTGAAGCTGGTCGTCTTTTTTGTCTTTTGATATTTGTGAATTTACTCTGGAGATAGGCCTCAGTTTTTTTTGCGGATATGTGGCAGGATATTTCCTATTAAGGGAAAAACCTGTCAGTCTTTGCACAGCAATAATGAGAAAACAATAGAAAGCTAAAAGCATGTGACTGGTTTTGCATGAATATACATTGAGACACTGGTGGATTGAAGCTGAGATTATAACTGCTCAGGTCTAGCACTTCCTTCCACACTCAGCTTCTATTTAAAGGACTTCACTGTCAGGTAGAATCTTTCTGGGTTAAAAAAAGGGTTTTATTAAAACTTGCATAGGAGCTTATCTGTGCTTGACTTGGCAGTTTGGATGCTGTCACAGTGGGTATATTTTCTTTCATGCTTTGGAGGAAGGAGAGGAAACTTGGAGCCTGTGAACCTGCCTTGTCCCAGCCCTTTTTGCAGAGGTCTTGTGTAGTTCTCAAGCACAGGTACTGGGTTATGCCTAGTCCTTTGCAAAGAGACTGTTCTACGGTCATTCCAAAAGTATTGCTGAGCCTCTTTTTCTATGCTCAGTTGAGAGTGTTTCTGCCCTTTGAAAACCACTCTTGCAGACCTCATTTTGTACCAGTATTTTTAGTCAACAGTTCTTGTGAATGGAATAAATCACAAGCTGAAATTCATCCCTCGCAGTTGCGGGTCACCTTCAGTAGTACATAGCCTGCTGCAGCTCAGCTTCTTCACCAGTGAATTAATGTTTGAATACTGTTGCCCTAGTAACCTTGGCAAGTGGCAGCACGTTAGCCAGCAAGAGTTCAGTCTTACAGTCACACGCTGGAAAAGAGTATGAGATATGTTTGTAAAAATCATCTGGAACACGTGGCTCTTCTGCTCCATGCTAAACTGAGACAGACCCTGAAGATGTGCTAATTATGTCATGAAGAGAAAGCCAGCAGGGAATATGCGTTTACTGTTAAAACTAACACTAAAACTGGTGGGTTTGATTTTTCACAGCTAAAAATTGAGCCCTGAAAGGCCTTGTAGGAAAGCTGTGAAGGACTTTTTCTCTGTTGCCCTACAGGCTTTACTTTCATTGGTGGTTATACAGCAGAAGTGCATACTGCTGTCACTCAACAATGCTGCATTAAGTAATTGTTGTTAGTATACCTTTATCCATCATTTCTATCTGTGCTATTAAATAGCCTAAAGTGTAGTCTTTTTTATGGAACTGTTTAAGGCTAAACTAAACTGGGCACTCCTTATGTCTCTAGAACCTATAAAACAAAACAAAAGGTTGTTGGGTAATGATGAAAGAGAAAGGAATTAATATGTGGCTTTAAAGCAAAAGTTATCTCCAAATGCTGTTTTTCTTAACTAAAGTTGGAAAAATATTAGTACTTGTTGAGAAAAACAGGAAAAAAGACTGGGAAAGGTCACTGAAATACATCCTGATAAGTTTTGTTTTGAGTTGAAAAAAAAAATAAATTGAGAAACAGTAATTTCCAAGCATAAATTTTACTTAAAACTGCATGGACTGAAGTGGAAAAAATGCACAAAGCACTGTCATAGTCTGAAATGTTTGTATGCCAAGTGCCCTGAGTTAGTGTGCAGCTTGGGGCAAATAATTTAATATCTTAGAGACTCAACTTTCCTCAACCACAAGTTGAAGACAAAGATGCTTCTATAAGATCATTTGGGATTTCTCCCCCATACCTTTTTCGGTTGTCCAAAGAATGTCTAGGTTGCTTACACTTACAAAGTAAATGAATGTAGGATTGTAGCTCCCTAGTAAATCAGCTGCCCTCTGCTGTGGTTTATTGGTTGCATTTTCCCCAGCAGGCTTTGTACGGGCACACTCAGGCAGTGACCTGCCTTGCTGCATCTGTGACCTACAGCATCTTTGTGAGTGGATCCAATGACAGAACCTGCATCATTTGGGACCTGAACCAGCTGACGTACATAAACCAGCTTCCTGCCCACGGGGCAAGCCTCTGTTCTGTTGCCATCAACAATTCAACAGTAAGATCTTCATTTATCATCTTTCTTCTGATGTATCCATGAACATTTCATGATAATTTAATGGGTGCTCTTCCCAACATAAAAACATCCTGAGAGTCTGATACATTGATTTTTTTTTTTCCTTTCTACAGAGATTGCTAATAGTGTTCTTAATGATGAGAGGCGAGCACTAAAAGCAACATCTTAGACTGAGTAGCTAAGTAGAAGCAGGATTAAACAACTTTTAGTTTACAGAGCATGAAGTATTACCCTAGTGTAGCTCCTGGATTTGGCTCACTCACAACTTTATTGACTCCATTATTTCATTAATTTCTCCTGACATTCATGCAGCAGAGCCATGTCAGCTGAGATGTTAGACCTCAGTCTGCTGCCTCAGCTGACACTTCCTTACACCTTTGCAGTGACAATGTTGGCTTTACTTTTTCTTCTACTCTCAGGTGTGGGAAGAGCTCTTGATAGCAGTGGGCATAAGCCTGGTGGGGTCTGTGCCTGGCCAGAATTGCATGCATGTTGACAGGAAAATATTCTGTATTGGATTTTACTGTGAACACTCTGGATGAGATTTTTTCCAACCTTCTACTACCCAGAAATGTTGCTTGCACATCTGTATTTTCTGTCTCTTTTAATATCCTAGAACAGGATTCCAGCTGTTCAGACAAGGTTGGATCCAATACCAGAGCTTGTACCAAGGGTGGCAAAATTGAGTTCATAGCAGAAAGAAACCAGGCAGACATTCTCTGCTTAGTCTGTGCAGAAATAGTCATCTCATATCAGAGCTTTTTAACTATGCAGTCTGATGGTTAGTAATTGAGGGTGGGAATTAAGTAGTCTGTGCAAGGCCAGCTCAGCTTCCAGCTCCAGTGGTCCTGGTTAGTGTAAAATGGCCAGTTAGTCCTGGTTAGTGGCTTCAGCAGGCCAGTTCAGAAAACCCTGGTTGTCCCTTATGAAGTCAGCTGAAGCAGTGCCAAGCATTCAGAAATGAGTGGGTGGGCTGGCACGAAGCACGGGCTTGACATCCCAAGAGGATGGAGTCCTCTCCTTTCTATGTGCCAGCCCACCACTGACAGCAGCCTTGTCATTGGTAGCTCCTCTTCTGGAGCTGTCCAAAACCAAAACGGTCTGTGCCAGGAAAAGTGTGGTAATGGATCTAACAGCAGTTCTCCAGCTTGCTGGAATGCAAATGGTTAATCTGATTAGACAATAGTCTGAAGAAAGGTTCATTTAAAGGAGGAAAAAAACTTAGGAAAGTATGACTGAAACTTCAAGGAAAAAAAGATGAAGGGACCATATATTTGTGGATGAAAAAAATTCATTTTGATGTTAGAACAGGATGCTTAATTCTGAAATGTATTTTTGTTTAAATTTTCTATGTATATTTATATACTATAACATGAAGATAGAAACAAAATGTTTCCATTATGCTAAATTAAATATTTTGATTGACATAAAATTACATGTTTGGTAACAAAGTTCTTTCCTGGAAAATTTAGAACATTTTGAAGCAAAGATTTGAAGGAAACTAATTTCTGAACCACATACTTTTCTGTGAAATAAGAACCCTATACAGCTCTTTATGTGACTGTTGGTTTTTATATTTGCTTGAGCATCTAGAAGCTCCATTTTTAGATCCAAAATTCATGGTGTTTTTATCACATATACACAAAATAAAAAGATTATTCCCAAAAGTTTATAAGCTAAGAAGGACTGTAAAAGCTTACTGTAACTAATGATTTCAGTTTTAAATCCCTGGTCTAGACCTGAAAAACACTGTAGATCATTACCAAATGCCTGGACATTATGTACTCTTGTGCAGATAAGGTAGCTGAAATTTAATCTCTTTAATTACTGACAACTCAGTGTCCTTGTTTTATCTTCAGAATAATGCTCTGCAGTGTGAAGAGCTCTGGCCCCAAATCAGGCAGGGGTGAAGTACAGTGTTAGTTGATTTAAACCAGATGTACGCTGCTAATTTAAGGGCATACTGGCCTTTGCTGGAATTGGATGACTTTGGTGTTCTATTTAGCTGGTTCTTAGTATGCATTGAGGGTGGAGACACTAGGTGGAATTTCAATTAGTAACTTGATCAAAATGCACTTTTGATAAGATAATTTGAAATTGCAGCACTGGCTCTTGGTTCTGTGTGTTTCTTGCCCCTATGGGATTACCTGTGTATTTACTCCTTAAGTGCAGTCTGTGGGGAAAACTGCACCTGCACGGAAGGGAGAGGAGAGATTCAGTGGCAACGGATGTTTTCTGCATCAGCAGTGCAGCTCACTGAATGCTGAGCTGGACATTGGTCAAATGCAAAACACGGTCTAAAAATGCGATGACATTAAGCTCCCTGTGAGGGGCAGAGGAGGATTGTGAAATCACCAAAGGCTTTGCAGCTAAGCAGGTGAACACCATATCCTTATTTAAGAGAATGCTTATTTGTAAAACTTAGGAGTACTAGTCCTGGCCCTGAACCTGTGCTAGGCATTGCCTGTGCACAGTCCCTTTCCCTGACAGTAGCTAGGCCAGTTGGTAAGTCTGCTTTTTTTTACTAAAAGCTTAGATTTTCTGGAAAATAGAAAGGGAACATTTAAAGAAATGTTTCATTTAAAAAATGCAAAAAAAATTGTTTCTGCATTATCTGGCTAAATCTGAGACAAGTTGTTTTGCATTTCTACAGTGTAAAAAATGTCAGAATTTTTCATGAGGAAAAAAGTCTTTTTCCTTTGTCTGGTTTAAATCATCTGCCCAGAAGCTAAACAAAGGTCAGAATTTAAGTCAGAGCAACTCTGTAATTTATAATCAGCACTTAAGAGTTGTGAGGAGGATGAGTGTAGGATTATGAAACATTGCTTCTTGCTTTGTTACAGGGTGATATTATTTCTTGTGCTGGATCTTACCTATATTTGTGGACAGTCAATGGCCAGCTTCTTGCAAGCATTAACACCACCTGCAGCCCCAAAAGCCATGTTGTTTGCTGCTGCTTTGCTGAAGTGATGGACTGGGACACACGCAGCATCATCATCACAGGAAGCACAGATGGAGTGGTGAGGGTAGGTGGATGGGAGAGAGGAAACAGATTCTTGATTCATTACAGACTAGAGGCAGAATTTTGCATCCAGACAGAACTACTAAAAACCCATGGCACTTAACAGGACAGAAGCTGAAAATCAGAGTAAAATATGTGCTTCCTATCAGCTTTTATCCTCCTGAATGGAGGAGTCTTTGCCATTCCAGAAGAGTTTTGAAAATGTGCTTTTCATTCTGAAAGCAAAAATTATATTGCCCATCAGAAACATGTTTGAGCCTCTGGGAAAAACAATTTCTTGGGAGGAAAAAGCAGCACCTGGCTCTTATAGCTGTGCATTGCCTAAAGAATTCAGTATGCACTGCCTTTATTTTACAAATGGAGACACTGAAGTAGAGGTGGTTTTGAGGAATCATTTAGGTTCACTTTTTTACAGAGATTGACACTGCAGAACCTGTAGGATCCATGGTTTCTGAGAGCTGGTTCACAGCTCAGTTTAAGTCATACTTTCTCAGGAGCAGGAGAAAGTATGACTTAATTTATTGCTGATTCCACCTCCAGTCTGGCAGGAGAGCTTTCCTGGGTTACTAGGATCCTCATCAGCGCATCAGTCCTGCAACCTTACCAGCTCCCTACGGATGTTTCTCCAGTGTGACACCGTAGTGGCAGAGGGAGAGACCACTGGGAAATCCTCTTCTGATAATAGCCCACTTTCCACCCCTTGCTGGGAAGCAGACATCCACATATCTCTCTTGTTCCATTGTTATAATCCATGCTTTTTCCCTTTTTACCTCCTTGCTGGCACAGCTGTGGAGGATTGAATACATGAATACCCCAGACCAAGCTGCTGGACTGAGACTGCAGAGAGGCACGATGGAAGAACCAGGCAACACAGGTATGGCCACAGGGTGGGCTGCGAACTGCTGTGTGACTGTGTGCTGCAGACGTTATTTGGTTGTGAGGGAGAAGAGGGTATCTGAGTGCAGTGGTGTGAAGGGGGAGATGGTGCAGGTGACTGGTACAGTGTTACTGAAACCAGCAGCAGCAGTAGTGGGTAGCCACTGCCCTACCTTAGAGACAGAGCGCGCCCCTGAGCCACTAGTCTCATGGGCACATCCTGCCTGGATGAAGCTGAAAGCTTCTTCATAAGCTCTGTCATGGGTTCTGTCAAGCTTGATAGACCACCTTTCTGCATAAACCTACGAAACTAATGAACTATCCTGGCTCCACAAAGCCCACTCCCTTGGCACCTCTGCTGATGGCCTGTATTAAAGTATCCTGGTATAATGTCAAAGTGGGCAGTGCCAGATCCTGCCCTGGGATGGAACAAGGAAGTTTGTTTTCTTTGCCACCTTAAATGAGGTCAGAGGCCCTTCAAACTGGTGGGAGGCCAGCAGCAGGCCCTAGTGCATGGAGCTGTTTATTCAAGGCTATGCCAAGCTGAAGCTGATACCTTAGAGTTCCTGCAGAGCTGAGGTTAATACTGGGGCTACGATGCTGACTGGTGTTAAAAACAGCTCAAGCTCACTTCTCTGTTCTAACAAATACAGGAGCTGAAACCTGCCAGGGAGCTTTAAAGGCACGTCCTAAGTAGCACAGCTTGCTTCTCTTCACATTTTATAAGAGAAAGAAATTGTGGTGTTAGTATGTATAATTTACACCACTTATTTGCTGTGATCCTCATTACAGACATTCTCTATTGCTTCAATTTTAGCCGCAAAATTTGCATAAATATAGGGCTATAGATGTAACATCTGCATAAAAAGATATTATACAGTAATTGGGCATTACCACTGAGATCTTCAGAAGTGCTGTTTGTAGAACTTAGCAATCTAAGTAATGTAGACACTATGTGAAAATACTTATACATACAGAGGCATATTGGAAATGCCAAACCAGATGCCCATCCTACATTTTGTCACATCTGAGTAGCTAGAGCCAGATCCTTCTAGGGAAGGTGCAAGAACACCAGAGATTCCAGATGTGAGATAGTCTGGCTGTGGTAGCTACATATTTGGTTTCATTGTGGTCTCTTATCAGAGATTACTGTAAGTCAAAGCAAAAGACAACATTCCTTCCAAACTCCTTGTAGTATTCTGTAGTAATTTTGCAGATTCTTTTTACATGTAGAAATGCCCAATTTGTTTTAAGAATTTCCTAAGTTCTTGTTCATAACTTCCTGTGGCAGATACTTCCATTTCCTATTTACTCAGGTACAGTTGTGTGGGAATATCTTTGATCAAACTGAGATTTTAGTTATTTTTAAAATTTATATCTTAATTTTCTAAATGAGGACACAAAAGCTGCCCATGGAAGAAGCACAGCAGAATACTCCTGTTTGTGCCTTTTTCAGAGAGGATCATGGAAGACATGTACTGACCCCAGGAATCTGGTAATGTGTACAGACACACACACCTGTTTGCACAGGAGCATAAGGATGCATGTTCTCAGGCATGCACGGCAACAGCGCTCTTTATTAGAGTTGAGAGGTGTAATCAAAGCGGTGATATGTTCTCTTAAACTATTCAGATGACTGCAGAATTATTTTGAATAACCAAATATTCCCACATCTCATTCTACACATTTAGGAACATAAAATTAATACAAAACAGTCATTAAAAAGACCAAAGTAACTATGATTGAGTTATGTTGTTGGGGAGAGTTGTGTGTGCATGTGTGTATGAAATGTTCTCAGCATTTAATTATTGGATCTGTTATGAGCAGATTTAGATAAGTTGATAATACCAGGCTTTATGTAATTTCTTTTTACTAGGCAATTACGGGCTGTATTATATCCTGGCAGCAAGGTATTGTGGGGCATCTTATTAAGCATAGAGCCAGTGAAAACTGATGAACAATTTTGCTGAACTAGGCATGCAATTTAGAAAGCAATAATACACAAATCCAATTTAGCACACAATTGATACAGCCGCACGTCAGCACATGTAACTATCATAGCCACAAATTAAATTGGGATGGGCCTATTTTGCAACAGCACAGGCTGAGATTAAATATATTTGTTCTCAACTTAACAACTTGCTGACCGTAAATAATAACAATCCCATCCTAGCTGCCCCCAGACACTTTCTAAATATTTATTTTTAAACAACAGGTAACAAGTGTGGAAAACATCTTGTTCTCTTTCGGGAACTGAATCCCAGCCTTGCCTTGACTGGAAAACCGAGTAAGACCAGCCCAGCGGTGACAGCACTGGCCGTATCCAGGTACTGTCCTTGGCTTTGCATTGCAGCCGGTGCTCAGCAGAGGGCACCACGGCAGCCTCGGGCTCTCCACTGCTCTGCCCGAAGTCGGCAGGTTATTTTATTTTATTCTGGAGTTTGTATTACTGCTGGGGTCTTCTCTTTTTGTTTGTATTGTTTTTACTAAAATATGTCGAATCACTGTGTCTTAACCAGACGCAGCAACTCGGGGAGCTGGTCTGGCTAACTATTGAGAGAACGGTGTTGGGATAGTCAGTGGTCAGGAGACAACCCAAGAGAAATAGCAGCTTTTGGACAGAATTAGGTGTAGAGATTGGTACCTGCTACACTGTCTCTGTACCACAGAAAACCCACTATGCTAGGAGTTGCTGGAGATGCTAGCTCCTTAAAATGTAATACAGGAAGTTTTTGGCCCAAGGACAACTTTGTTAAACTCCACTCAGTTTGCACAGCCAGCAGTATTTTAGTTTACTCAATCCCCCTCCTGCAGTTTCATCTGGCTGTAAAATTTGTTATCTCCTACCCCAGGATGTTGTTATGTACTGTAAAACAGTTGCTGTCTTTCTCTCCAAAAGTGTTGGCATTTTGATAGTTGCAAAAATGACTCCTATATTCCATATTGCTCAGATTTAGAGCACTTAGTGAATGATGCACAGAAAGTGGGAAAGCTTTTGGGGGGAGAGTTAGTTTCATTAGTGTTGATGGCACTGCATGCAGCAGAGATTTCAGTGGCTGAAGCCATGGCATCGTGTGCTGACAAGTCAGAATTCTGAATCTGGCCAGCAGATTTAATTAATATTTAGAGTCTCAGGATCAGAGAAGGGTAAGAGCTCTTGATCTGGCTAGACAGTCCACAGCTAACTCACTGCACTCCAGGAAAGTTTGGATTCGATTCTAAGTTCAGTCTTTGAAGTGTGAATCTTTGTCTACTCTATAACATTGATCTTCAAATTTGAACTTTAAAGACAACCTTCTCCCCGAATGTTGCATCACCCTAATTGTTACATGTACAGGAGAAAGCCTTGATCCTATTTGCATCTTGTTCTTAAACATTTTTCTCTTTTTCTTTAGAAATTCCTCGAAGCTCCTAGTTGGTGATGACTGGGGAAGAGTCTGCTGCTGGTCTGTGGATGGATAGGAAGAAATATTGAAGAACTCTTACTTTTTGAGCCTTTTGGATGGAGACAAAGTTACCCTCCAGAGCATGAAAGAGTCAGAAACTGGAAAACTGTGGTGGGGACTGAATCTCAAAGGAGTTGTTGGACTGACTCTGCAGTCAACTCTGAAATTAGAGAACAGACTCCAAAGTTGAGACACACACTGACAGACATGCACATACTCAATGAGATTTTGCAGTATTTGTCCTGGGAAAACTTTTGTATTTTAAATGTTATTTTTAGGTACTGAATTTGGCATAATACATTGTATTTCACAAATAATAGCTAGCAAGTAAAACTGCCTTGATTATACCAAAGAGCTTAATAAAATATTCTAACTTTAATACTATGAGATCAGAAAACACTGAGGCTTCAAACAGATAAGTGAGTTTGTTGCATTATCTTTGTTCTTATTAACATACAAGTATGTTAATATCTCTGTTCCTACTCTTCCTGCTTCCCTGAATCTGTATGAAAATGTATGCATGCCTTCAGAAAAACTATTTTGTTTGCAAAGTGAAGGTAGAATTTCCCAGGTTGACAGTGGTGCCTTTATCCAGCCCCATTGTGAACATGTGTTATGGTCCAATCTTTACTTTCCTAATCTCTGACTTGGTGTTTTTCACAGTAAGCAAGGCAGGCAAAATGCATGGAATGGGTGAGGATGAAGCTCTGACACAGCTGGTCAACATATTCTTTCATTTTCCCCCTTCAATGCCTTCTTTTCTAGCCTTGTCCTCATGAAGTATCAATATGAGACATACTTCAGGATTTACCTTCACAATCACCCTGCATGGTATAAGTGGGTATTTGTAGTACAAGAAGGCCTAAGAAGGCCTTAGTGTAATGCATTTAAGTGCTGTTTGTGTCCCAAGTTGAGATGAAGTGTGAAAAATCAAGCTCCTTAACACTTTATGAGAATTTGAAGGAGCTAAACTGATAACTCCCCCTCTCCCCTACCCTCTTTGACCTGGTAAAGAAATGGAGTATCTTATCTTATGCACAGAAGGGCTGAGTAGCCACTTAGGCAGAGCAACTTCTTGAACACCACAGATTGGGTCAGAACAGAGCCGGGAAGAACACGAAGGATATTATGGCCCTGAAGGCCCTTGTGTTCATACCACCAAACACAGCCCGGAACAAACAGACTGATTAGCACTGCAGGAGTGAAGTCCCGTGTGTGCCGCACTGGACAGCCGGAGTTTCAGGAATATGAGCAACTGTTGTATGCCAAAATATTGGTGCTAGAGGCTTGCCAACATCATTAGGAAGAATCTGGAGTTAGAAGACAGGTTTTTCAGTCTTATTCTAACTATACCATCAACTTTCTTCTTCCTGTAGGGCACTGCTTGCTGAATGAGCAAGACGTCCCATGGCAAACAGCTTCTTTCCTTATAGAGTGCTGAGACGTGTGTGTGTCCCCAATCCACCCTGCAGCTCAATCTAATCTCTACAGTGAGTGAGGTAATTGCCTGTGGAAAATGTAGTAATTAGAGGCTAGCTCATGATGCAGACAGACAAGGAAGGCTGCATTATGTCCTCACAGATGACCTGGCTGGTTATTCTTTCTAACCTCCAAGTGTGTGACTTGACTCAATGTGTTGGGTTTGCATGGCAAGGTTTTGGTAACGGGGGGGCTACAGGCGTGGTTTCTGTGAGAAGCTGCTAGAAGCTTCCACTGTGTCTGATAGAGCCAATGCCAGCCAGCTCCAAGACTGACCTGCTGCTGGACAAGACCAAGCCAATCAGCGCCTCTGTGATAACATATTTAAAAAGGGGGGGAAAAAATGAGAGCTTTTGCAGCCAGAGAGAGGAGTGAGAAGATGTAAGAAACTCTGCAGACACCAAGGCCAGTGCAGAAGGAGAGGGAGGAGGTGCTCCAGGCACTGGAGCAGNGAAGGACTGTCTCCCATGAGAGGGACTGCATGCTGGAGCAGGGGAATGATGAGAGAAGTCCTTCCCCTGAGGATGAAGAAGCAGCAGAAACAATGTGTGATCAACTGACCGTAACCCACATTCCCCATCCCTCTGTGCTGCTGGGGAGGAGGAGGTTTGAAGCTGGGAGTCAAGTTGAGCCTGGGAAGATGGGAGGGGTGGGAGGAGGTGTTTTAAGATCTGATTTTATTTCTCATTCCTCTACTCTGTTCTGTTTGGGAATAAATTAGATGAATTTCCTCTCTCTAAGTTCAGTCTGTTTTGCTCGTGACGATAAGTGAGTGATCTCTCTCTGTTCTTATCTTGACCCACAAAGCTTTTCATTATACTTTTTCTCCCCTGTCTAGTGAACAAGGGGAGTGATAGAGCAGCTCTGGTGGGCATCTGGCCCCCAGCCAGGGTCAACCCACCACACTCAAATACTATCTTTCCTGTGCTCATTGAAACATACTGTGGAAACAGGCCAAAATGCACCAATGTTTTTGCAATCAAAGCAACCCTATGGAGCAAAGGTGGACCATGCCTATCTTTCCTTTTCCTGAGCACTAGAGAAAGGACAATTTTCATAGAATTCAACAGAATTAAGTACACTACTTCTTTCCTCTTCCCTCTCTGCACATTCCTTAAAAATAAGCTGTGATTTGGATACATGAACAGCAAGACTTTCACTCCTGTCAACTGAATACAGTTTTACTGAACCATGACAAAGATGATTAAGAGCCATGAAAGAAGCTTACTACCTACATTTTCATTTACCTAGTAGGCATCTTGATAGCTTGCTAATTCTTTCTCCTGTATCTTTTTCAAGCAGCCTGTCTTTGCCAATAGCAGATACTCTTTCCTAGAGCTGGCACTGGCATCTACTTTGCAGCCTGGACAGGAGCACTAGGGGTTCCAATGCTCCAGACATCAACCTGACTTTGGTATCAGAAGAGACCAGCTGTAGGCTGGCCATGCATGGATTTTAATGTTCAGGGAGCTGTAATTTGTGAGAATATAAAAGGCAAATGGATAGAAATGTGTTGCAATTTCCTCCTGGTGAAAGTTATGATTAGCAGTGATTTGCTCTACAACAATGCTTGGTTGAGAAAGTTTTGGGTTCTTCTCTAGCTGTAGAGGATTTTCCCCCAGAGCTGTCAGTCATGCAAAGAAATGCCTACTGTGAGTACCAAAAGCACCTTGCTTGCAGAGTTAAGGCACAAACATAAGCATGTTGCAATTGTTGAATTTCCCGGGTCTGATACAGCCAGCGTGTGTGACAGTGGTAGAAAGCTACCTGGCATTTTCTGCAGGCAAGTCTCTGTGGCATGAAGTTTTTGCTAAGAAAATTGTAATATATGGTTGAACAAGTAGCTGTATCCAACTCTCTTACAAGCACCTGCTTTTATATTTGTGTTGATCTCCTGTGTGTTTGGTAAATGATGAATGTCTGAAATTGTCAGCTCTAGATGTGGAATTGGCTTTCACTGACAGGCAAGGCTTGGTGGTAGCTCAAGGCAGTAGTGGTGCCTCCTTGGGTACCCTGGGTACCAATTCTCTAATGGCCATGTGAGATGTAGGGGTAGCAGATCTAGAATATGCTTGAAAAATTAAGCATGTAGAGGAATTCCGCAGCAAATACTTTCAGCATAACTCCATTGTTACTGTAGCACAGTGAAAACATCACCAGTGTGTTGTAATTATCTGAGAACTAACTTTTGCAAGTGGTAAATAGCTCAGGGTGAGAATTACCCTTAAAAGAAATCAAATCCCATTAGGATAAGAAATGCAGAAATAAGGCACAGTCTTAGCTCTGCCCTGTAGGGAAACCAAGAAGAGAATGTGGAACAGCACAACCTTTGTGTGACTTTAAAAATCATTTTAATCTAATCGGAGCCTATAAACCCTAAAATGCCTTAATCACACTTATTTGGTTATTGCAGAGACCATCTTGGTTCCTTGTTTGGCAATAGAAGTCTTATAAATGTTAGTGAGCATTAAATACTGTCTAATTTCTGTGGCTTTCTGTTGGTTAATAAATGCTAGTGAAGCAGTATTTGCAGATCTGCCTGTGCACTGCAGGGCCTTTGCATCCTTGTAAAAAAGGATTTGCTCAAATCTTTTTTGAAAAATCCATGCAAACAGATCTGTAACTCTGATGGGAAAGTTTTGCCTGAGATTGTCACCGTGTGCTACTGCTCCCATGTCCTTTTCATACAGGGATCTCAAAGTTTGTTACAAGAGGCTAGTGGTAAGAAGACCATCTCACTTAGCATCACCTATGGCTGTCACAAGGGAAGTTATCTGAGAGCTGTATGAGCTAAAATATTGTGCAGAAATATGCTCCCTTCTGCATGCTAATGCAGCCTGTTGTACTTTCCTCTCGTCTTTCAGAGGGATGTCCCAAGTAAGCTGAAAAAGAAGCCCAGAAAAGATCTGGACTTGATCCCAGCTCTCTTGTTGTCTCCTGTTTGGTACTAAGCACCTCTGAGCCAGGTAGCTGAAGTGATTTGTTTGCTTATGGTCACACAGATCACTTAGGGATCAGAATAGTTGCTGCGTTACTGGTGTCACTCTTCAGACACGTGCTTAGCAATTACTGTCATTGAAGTCAGCTAGGCTGATGGGGAGGTGTGAGAGGGAACAGGGCTGCTGGAGGAATGCCAACCTTCCCTGTGCTTTTTGCCTTACAGATTGTCATCAGAGCTCTTCCCAAGTGTTGGGAGGCTCCTGAAGATTTGGAACATGAAGTTTTTAAAAGGGAACCCCCTTGTTCCCTGCACTGGAGTTAAATGCTTATGGAAACTTGGTATCCAGAACCAGGCAGCATTCAGCTGTATATTGGGATCTTGGTGACCACAGGTAATAGTTGCTGTAATGAGTACTGAGCAAATGCAGGCCTTGTGATGAGGACAGCTGTGACTGTGTTCAGTGATCACTCTATGTGTTTCATATTCAAGTGTTGCAACCCTGTGCATGTGGAGGGTTGTTGTAGGGCTGTCAATGAGGGTCCAACAGGGAGTGTGCTGGCTGCTGGGTAGCTGGAGCTGAGGATGTCAGGTGAGTCCTGTGGTGGAGAGAACATCGTGAGTTCTTACTGATGGGGGAGAAGCTGTCTCTGTGTAGGTGACTGCAACAGCACTATGGGGAATTTCCCTGTTTCAGGTCAGAAATTGTCTTCTTGTTCAGTTTGGGCAGGAGACTCTAAGGACTTTGCTTATCCCTTGTACATCTGTTCCCTGGACAGGACGGGAAATGACGATTCATGCTCCCCTAGATACTCCAGTTTTGGTGGGATGCTCAGCTCCCACAGGGGAAGCACAGGGATTAAGCCACAGGAATGAACATTTCTTTGGCCACTCCTGTGCTTAGTCTCTTCCCCATAATTTTCTGGCTATGGCAATCTCCAGTGCAGAGGTGGCAACAAGTTGAATTTCCTCTGCCAATGTCTGTATCTTTATACTCCCTTATTTTACTGACACCACCAGACTAACCAAAATAAAATACAGTCAAGGCGTAGTTGTTTAAGTTCCCATCTTTGACTGCCACAGTTGCAGAGCATCAGATCTGGTGAGCAAGCAAAAGGTATGTCTTTATTGTGACAGTGGGACCATGCATGTTGTAAACAAGGGATTCCAGGAGTGTTATAGAACTAACCAGAGTTGCTGCCAGACTATGAGGTAATTTGGTTGGGAAGGTGAAATCCTGATTTGCTCCAAAGCCTCTGTCTGCCTGGCAGGCTGGGTTCTGCCCGTAGCCTGGCATTTGTTGACTTTAGTTGTGTAAGGACTCAGTTGCCACCTTGATGGGTGTAGCAGCCTATGGGCTTCATGGTAGGTGTCTGAAGCTCTGGGCAGCTCTTGACTCTTCAGAGCCCGATTATGAGCTGAATATATACTCCATATTTGGGCTGTATATTTACAAGGCCCTTCCCTGTGGCAGTGCTGGGACTGTGATAAGTGGGAGGAGGCCCACTAAAAATCTACTCAAGCAGGTCTAATTGTACCAAATAGAACGGCTCAGTAGAGTGGAAAATAGTCCTCATATATCTACCCGAAGAAGATAATGACCTTTTAAATAACAGAAGCAATTTTATTTCAATACCCCAATTACTCTGAACTCTCAAATGTCAAAGTGCCGAGCACTTTCAAAATAACTTAATTTAGACATTTATAGCGCTTAGACACTGCTAGTTTCTTATCTAACCTAATTATGGGTTGTACAGGAAATTGCAAAGCATCCCAATTAATGTTATTTTTTATAGTGATACATAGGAGTGGCCTTTGACATTTGCTGTTGTCATGTGCACAGTGATTTACTAATTTTGGCTTTTGAGTTAGTTCCCTGGCAGGACAAAGCTCTTCTATCCTCTTGTTGCTCTCTGAGAGCAAGCAAGGAGGTAGTGGAGGTAGAAAAGAGCATAGCTATGTTTGCCTGAGGGATCTGAAGGGTACGTGTTCCCGTGAGAGCAGAGTGCCATTGCAAGGCAGGACTGTTTAAGGCATAGAGGTGCCATATAGAATAATAATGGCTGGCTGTCACTCTTGTTGATCCACTCTGATCTGACTACTTAGGCCAATATTCTTCACTTACTTGTCTCCCACAGGATCAGTGCAGGGGAATGAGATTTGTAAAGCTACTTAACTGGCTGCCTGAAAAATCCCTTCACAGACAGTGCTGAGCAGTTTCCCTTCTAGTTCCTACACACAGCAGGCAGAATCAGAGGTACTCCGGGAGTCCTTGTCTGCTTTTATGGTAAGGGGAGAAGACATGTCCAGTTACATGTTTGAAAGTGATAACTGTTGCCCGTCCTCATGTGGTTTTTGCCCTGTGTATTTTACACGATGTCCTGGTTCTGTGCTGGTGTTCTGTTTGTCTACTGGGGAAAAGGCAAGAAGTTATAGTCTATATGCTAGGAAACATTTTGAATGAGTAGGGCTGTGGAAATGGATGGTGAGAAGAGTGTGGAACCTTATCACTAAGTTTCTAAGAAGAGGTTAGATCAATTTGTACCAAGTCAAGTCAGGCTGAGTTGGTCCAACCTTGAGATCAAGTAATGGACTACTAACATCTCAAAAACTGTTCCATCTCCATTTTCTCTCTTTTTGTGTGTGTGTTATTCCTCTCAGAAAAAAACCCCTAAAACCTCAGTGTCTTCTATTGACATGCAGCCTTTTGATCCACTTACCTCCCAACTAAGGTGGTAAAATGTAGTCAAACCACATGGTGGAACAAAGCACACCAAATGAGTTTATTTCACACTAGTGCAGTAAACTGAGAAGATCAATTGTTATGCAGTGGAATTTAGGAATTTTGTTTTACTCTGGCAGGTTAGACTGAAGCCAAAAAAGATCTTTGCACTCTGATGTCCCTCACCAGAGGTATTTTGGAGAAGCCTGCAAAATGCAGAATTTGACCTACAAATCAAATGTCAAATGAGACCTCATCTGGTCTGAGTCCTGCTATGCCAGCAGAACCTGGCCAAACCCTGGAAAAGGACACAAGTTGATTGAACTTCTTAATGAAGAGAACCCCAGAATTATGTTACAGTTATCCTAAAGCAAATAATTTGCTTGTAATTACAGAGATAATGACATTCTGACCACACCTACCAATTAGAAAGTTGTAATAAAGAGTAATAAACCACCTTTTCCTTGGGCTGCAGAATCAACCCCCACACAGCCTGTGACACTAATGATTTACTCCTATTTGCTGGTGGAGGATTCTGGTAATAAAATTTAATGTGGAGGAACAAGGTGCATTTAACCAAAGTTGTAAACATCTCTAATTCTATTTAAAGCTATAGGGTGCAGTACATTAACATTTAACAATCTCATACTAAATTGGTGTGAAGATATAACAGAGCTGTATTTGTTAAAATTTCAGCACTAGACCATGTTTTACCAATGACAAGAGAAGGAGTAACCAAAATAGTATGACTCAGCAAACTCTAACTGCTGCTTAATAAGGTATTACAAGTCTTCATGGGAGCTCCTGTCATAAAAGAACAGTGGACCACATTCAGCTCTGTTGCTGTTCTGCTGAAGCCAGAAGGAGTTAGGCTAGAGATTAATTCAGCCTTGTGTTTCCTGCTGGAACAAGTGAAATCCAACTTATTCTGCATTTCTCCCACATTATACTCAGTGAAATTTTCTTCTCCATAGTGTTTCCTGCTGGAACAAGTGAAATCCAACTTATTCTGCATTTCTCCCACATTATACTCAGTGAAATTTTCTTCTCCATAGTCTTTCAAGTGAGTTGCTTTGATACTTCAAGATGTACAATTAATTGCAAAGTAAAGGATGATGTTTTTCTTTCTCCAATGATATAATCTGATGTTATTAAATCTGGGTGGACACTGCATAAGAAAAGGCATAGGAAATGTCTGTTCAGATGGATGGCTGTTCCCCTAAGTAGTATTTCTGGCCTCCTTTCACTTAGCTGGTCTGTTGCCTTTCAGGTTTCTGCTGCTTTCAGGATTCTGCTGTCATCTGAAGTTGGTCACAAATGGAAAACATTTTAAAATAATCATGAAATTTTCTGCAGAATGAAAAAATCAATTCCCACCCATAGGGATTGTCTAAATGCTGAGTACGAGATAAATACATATCCTCGAATAAATAAGCAATAAATCCTACACAGACTGAAAGAATTTCTCACTAAAAAAGGTTATTTATTTAGCTCAATTAACTATTATTTGGGGAATTAGATATCAAACATAAACAAGGATATATAGAATATTAATACACAAAGAATGGTATTCATTAAAATACTGGGCATAAACATACAGTAGAGGATTCTTCTGAACAGTGGGCACATTGGCCAGTTCTATGTAAAAGGAATGTTTATATACCAAACTTTAGAAAGCTTTCACAACTAAGGGGTCAACTCATTAATGTGTTAGGGTTTTATTTTTAATTCCAAAGTAATCACTAATAAGTTCTATACTTTTCTACGGCCTTCCTTATAGCTGTCTGCATAAGAGATATCCTGTCTGAACAGTCAGATCCATGAATGTTTGGTCACTCTTTAGCATCAATTTCTTTTTGGTCAATGAGTTGTCATTGAAAGTCTATCACCTGATCAGAGAACAAGGAAAGATACCATGCCCTTTTGGTGGGTGATTAAACTCCTGGGGTAATGAAAGGGTGAAACAAACATTTTCTTGACCATTCACAAATGCAGACATTAGAAATGCAAATAATTACCAGCAAACCTTTTGATAAAAGCTGGCCTTAGTTTGGAAAGAACTGTTTTGATGAGGGTCTAGAGTTGGAATTAGTACTGTAAATAATGGCCAGCCTGACAATCTTTTCTTAAATTCTTTTTTTTTTATGCAAGAGATTTTTATGTAGGTGACTGCATTTTATATTTACACATCCTGGCTATACAGTAATGGATTATGTATGCTGCCTAATCTCTACCCCCATTTAAGAAAGTTAAAAAGCAGTTTATACAGGCTCGCTTATTCTGGTGAAACCCTCCAAAAGGCAGTGGTGTGCGCTCTCCCTTTGTTGTGTGTCCCCATCCCTGCTTTGTCACCCCTGCTCTCCTCCCCTGTGCTCCCATGCAGTGATAGGGATGAGGGCATGAGTATTCCTGTGGTGGTTCCCAGCTGTGCTCTGAGCCCTAGTGAGAAGTTGCTGTATCACTAAAAAGCCTGACCCGTAAAGGAGGAAGCAACTTCGATCACCTTGGTTAGGATTTCAGAATGCAAGGCTTGCAAGTGCTACTCCAAAATCCACACTAAATACTGCTGAATGGGTGGCCTGCCGAGGGCCTCCCTCTCAGACCTGGAGAAGACCTGGCATATGCCAAGTATCAGATCTCTAGGGCCTATGGTGAACTAAAGAGCCCATGCTTTTACATCTCCATTAACTCTGCAGTTACTCAAGGGTTAAATCTTCCCAAGGGCTGAAAGATGTTTAGTACCCAACTCTCCCTGACCTTTGGTGGAATTTGGGCATTGGAGATTTAGGAGCTTGAAAACATCAGTCCAGCTATCCTTCATGACTGAAAAGCCCAGGAAGCCTGGAACAGCCCATTTTCCATCAATGTGTATCAAAGGAAAAGGAAGAATCCCTTCTGGGTTATCAAGAGGTGAAGAGTATTTTGTGCTCTCACAGTAGGCTCAGTTCCCTACCTCTGGAGCCCTGGTCTTTCCAAAGAGATGACTCCACAGTGAGCAAGCAGGATGTTAATGGAGCCTGCCCCATGACAAAGTAGAAGCTGTGTGAGTTTTTCCTCTAGATCAGCAGCTCAGTAATGCAGGTCACAGGAGGAAACTTCTGCAGGTTTGGGAGTACCGATCAAGGTCAAAAGCAGTACTGGTTCTGTCAAAGTCTCTTACTCACTATCAAGTTTTTCCTAGTCCCAATCAGGATTTAAAAAGGATCAAATCCTGGAAAATGGTCCCAAGCTATAAATATTCTTGGGGGTTTAACTACGGATGTTTCTTTTAGATTATTCTGAAATGTTTGATCTCAAACATTTAAGAACTTTACTAAAAGTAACTAAGATTTTAAAGGCTATGTCATTTAGAAAGGGAATTTGAAAATATAGAAACCAAACATTTTATAACTATTTTGGGAGGGGGTAAAAAAAAAAGTAGAAAAAAAGAAATTTTAGCTTTTCCTTTGCTGTAGAAAAAAAGTCTCAGCTTGACTGAGTTAATATTTTTCTGATGAGAAAAATAGCATTAAATTGAAAAATTTCCTAGTGAGTGGTCTTTGTCTTCAGAAGCAGGCTGATGTGCATGGATCCTGCCACTGGTCCTTCTGAGGCTTGTTAAGATGTTGATGTTTGCAGCTGGACTCATCACATTAGCATAGACGAAGGAATAATGTTTAGTATATGCCCCAGGTGGAACTTCAGCCCATTTAAACACAACAGAGGGGTCAAACAATACAAAGGGTGTCTCTGGGATGTTGCTTGTAGACCAGCTGCTTTTTCTATGATTACTTTCAACTACGTTTTGTTTAAAAGTCTCATAGAAAAATAGAAGTGCATGAATGGAAATAAAAAAATAAGGACATTTGTATGATTTTTATAAATAAACAGCACAGCAAGAATTAAATAGAACACAGACAAAGGACATTTATACAAGCATGAAGTATTACAGCTTGTTCTCCTCAAAGAGTATCTGTGCATAGACTGTTGTACTGGGAATGCCTTTGGCTTCCTGAATCGGCTTCATAAGTTCAAGTTCAGCGTATGTTAAATTCTCCTCTGCGATTTTTGGCTAGGAAACAGAACCAACAAATTATAGTTATAATGTCATTACCACTGAAAGTAAAAGATGCCTTAAATATTCTATAGAATGGGCTATATTTCTTAATTAATTCTACTGTGTTGTTAATCAGTTTAGTCTGCATTAGAGTTAGTTCATAGAAGTTGAAATAAAAATAGTATTAAAAATAAGAAACAAGAAATAGTAGGATTTTCAGGTTCATTTCCAATTTCTCCTAGTTTCTTGAACACTGACCATTTTAATTTGACAACTCAAGTATTGCAAATTGAAATATGTGTGTTAGCACAATGTTCAGCATCTTTAATCCTAAATTTCCCAATTTAACTTTAGTTATTGCAGATTTCACAATTTAAAATATATATATGCCAGATTCACTTCCCAGCTGTAAACCTTGGACCAGTTACCATCTAATCACAGCCACTCAAAGTACCTCTCATTAAGTTTCTTAACAGAACCAGAAAAACATGTTAAAAATACGCAGAAGGCAGCAAAAATGGATAGAATTGAATTACTGTAATTCCAATGGAATTTCACCACTCTTGCCATGCTATAGATGAGTTCAGAACAAAGGCCATACCACCAAAGCTGTCTGATGTATTACACTGGTTGAGTTTTAGACTTAAAACTATAAAACTTAGCTAAGAGAGACATTATCAAGAAAATTTACTGAACAAATTTCATGTGGGTGACAGAAGAGCTGCCTGCTGCTATTGGGGACTTCATCCAGACTCAGAGTGGTGGCTGAGAGGAGCAAAGTCTTGTCTTGTGGTCATTTGTGTGTGTTGGCTCACCAGTTGGAAGTGAGTTGTTCATATCAAATTCACCTCAGAAAATGCAGCAACAAACAAAAAAGTTGCTGTGGAATTGTAGGTGGAGCCTTAGTACTTGAAATGGATTTCGGTTCGTCTGTAGAGGATTAAAGTCTGTGCTCCCTGGAGAAGAGTGAAGTGCTAAGGCCCTGTGCAAGTGAAGAACTGGAGAATTTGTTCTTTTATCTTCTTGGGTACTGTGTACTACCTGAATATAACTGGTGTCTTCAAGTCTAAGCCTAAAAAGGACAGTTAAAATAAAGCAAAAAAAATTTCAGCCATGCAAATTTTTGCAGTAACAAGGAAAGGTTACATCTCTGAGACTAAGAAAGGCTTTGCCAGTTGTAAACTGAAAAATGATGCAAAGTTCATAAACCAAGATTTTCCATACAGTACTTAAATGTTATGAAGAAATTGACTATATTTTCTAATGCCAAGTTTCCTTTATGTTTTATTTACTGCTATTTATGTCTTTCTGATCTAACATAAATGATTCCTGTTCCCTTGAAATGTGTTGGAATAATTATTGTATTGTCTTCTGGCTAAAAAGATAAACATCTAATATCCTCTGAAATCAGTCCCTGTGCTCCCCTGCTTCCTGTCTTCTGCACTGCTCTGGCATCCTCTCATTTTGCCTTGACAGTTGCACACCCTCTGCATTTCAGATTGTTTCCCTCTGGGTGGATCAGTTTACACTTTTACAGTACTAATTTAATCTTATTTTTTCTCTGCAGATCTGATCCTGAAATACTTTGTGCAGCTGCTGCTGCAAGTGGTGGCATTGAAGTCAGATCTGTGCATGTGAGTAAAGACCGTTTGCAGGGCTAACTGTCTGCAGGACTGTAATCTTTGTATTCGACTATTCACATTGTCTTCCCTCGTTCCCCCTCTTGCATGGGGTAGTCCTACTTGGTCTCGGCTTCTGGTCCTCATTCATTATCAAATGCTCCACTGTTGATTACACAGAAAATTTCCTGCTTTTGTTGAATTCTCTGGTGTAATGATTTAAAAGGACCTCCTGTGGATCGTAGCCTGGTCTTGTATGTAACAAAAATAAACCTACACATTTGTTTTCTTTGTTCATGTATCAGGACTGAAAATAACCACAGTGTTTAGAAAAATATCTGTCCTATCCTGGCTTTGACTTAAAGAGTTAGAAAAAACTCTTGCTCAACTGTTCTGATAATTTATTTTTTATATTCCCCTCTTCTTTCTAGTCTGAGAGTATTGGCCTCAGTTTATAAGCATTTAAGTTGTTTTTGCCTTTTATGATATGTTAAAGATTCCTTTTGAGATTTCAAAACTATACATGCCTAGTAGTTAGTAGAGAGGCTAAATTACAGGAGTTAAGTACAGGATGGACATCACAATCACAGAATCATAGAAGGGTTTAGGTTGGAAGGGACCTTAAAGATCATCTAGTTCCACCCCTCCCCACCATGGGCAGGGACACCCTCCAATATACCAGGTTGCCCAAAGCCCCATCCAACCTGGCNTGCTGGTCACACTTCTGTTGATACAGTCCAGGATACAGTTGGTTTTCTGGGCTGCAAGTGCACATGGCTGGGCCATGTTGAACTTCTCATCCACCAACATGCCCAAGTTTTTCTCCTCAGGGCTGCTCTCAATCCATTCTCTGCCTAGCCTGTATTTGTGCTTGGGATTGCCCCGACCTATCTGCAGGACCTTACACTTGGCCTTGTTGAACTTCATGTGGTTCGCATGGGGCCACCTCTCAAGCCTGTCAAGGTCCCTCTGGACGGCATCCCTTCCCTCCAGTGTGTCGACCACACCACACAGCTAGGTGTTGTCTGCAAACTTGCTGAGGGTGCACTCAATCACACTGTCCATGTCTCTAACAAAGATGTTATACGGTCCTGGTTCCTGAGGAACACCACTTGTTACTGAGCTCCATTTGGACATCGAGCCATTGACCACAACTCTTTGACTACAACCATTCCTTATCTACCAAGTTGTCCATCCATAAAATCCATGTCTCTCCAATGTAGATATAAGGATGTCATGCAGGACAGTGTCAAATGCTTTGCACAAGTCCACAATAACACCAGGAAATGCTGAAGATGTTGTTCTCAGTGTATAATAGCACATCTAGTCTCTATTTGAAGGTATTGGGAGTTTTCCTGCCAACTTCCGTGAGTGTCACCTCAGACCCTCAACACAGAATGATACTTTGCACGTGAAAAGCCTCCTAAAAATGAATCTGATAAAACTTTACAAACATGCTGTTGGTCACTGCCAGAATAAAACTCTACATTTTCTAAGACTGACCCAGTGCATCTTCTGAAGTGGAAATATTTTCATTGTTCTGTAGAAATCAGTTGCTCAGGGCAAGCTAAATCTGTATGTGCTTTCCCCTTTGCTGTTTAATTGTATTTCATGTTATGTTTCCATTTAGAAAATGCTGCGTGTCCTAAAATAGCCACCCCAACGCCCAGCTCATGTAAATTTTAGAACTAAGATTTATGAAATCATATTGTCCAGGTGTTTTATTGTATTATCTCAAAATTGCATTGTTTTCTAGTGTAGATTATCTCTTTATTCTTACTTTATTCTATTATGCTTGGATATGAAAAATAACACTAGATTCCTCAAAACAGGTCATTGGGCAGTAGTGGCTGATGTGTTGCTTTCATACATTTTTATGATGTTCCTATAGTAAACATAATTTAATAAAGCCAAAACACACTAAATAAATAATTGCATCTAGAAAAGCAATAAAACCAAATAAAATTAGTACTTTCATAAGTGGAAAAGGTACTTCAATTACTGCTACAAGCAACAGCACACCATAAAATGTGTAGAATAATTTCCCTTATGCATATTTCTAGTATGTAATAATTTGATTGAAAATATGAGGAAACACACAGGAGGTTCAAAATTGTGAAGGGTATACAGTTTTCAGCAAAGGATGTGTAATAACATTGCATGGAAGCCAACACTACTTTAAAGTATCTATGGTAGCCAGGGTTTTATTCCATACACTCTTCTGTACTTCATTTATCAACCACATGTTTAATTTAATTTTCCTGGTTTGTTTGTCCAAAACCAATTTTTATTTTTTTTTTTGAACAGGCAGGGAAAGAAAACTAATTCTACGATTTCATCTCTCATTTGGATTGGATAGAGTTTTGGCAGTGTAAACCTGGAATCCTGCCACCAACTCCTTTTTTGGAACAATAGCGTGACTTTAATAACTGATGTTATAGGTGGGACTGATACTTGGGCAGAAGAGGAAGAGACGATGAATGAGTGACCATTCACCTCTCTCCATCCTGGCTCTTCACTTAGGAGGTCATTGGGATTTCTATGGCTACAATATCCTCTCCTGAAAATTACATAATTGTTCTAAAATAACATTGAAATGATTTCTTCAGAAAGAATTCTGTTGCAAAGTGGCATTTCTAGATACAATCTTTATCTTGCATGTCTGTTTTCTTGCCTTGGGATCACTCACTTTGCAGAAATATAAATTAGAAAGAGTCATCATTTTCCAGTGTATCTACTGGCAAATGCAAAATGATTCCTTTTCCAGATTTCTTCCAGTTTAATTTTAGTTTATTCTAGTCACAGGGCTTCCCATGGGCAACTATTCAAGAGAGTTCACTTATAGGAACATTTTTATCAATAAACATTCTGCAAAGTCTATCATGACAATATTTAAAAGAAGCTAAAGTATGTGTACACGTAGTTCTGTTTTTATTTGGTTTGTCCAGTATATAAATGTGCTAGAAATTACTTACAAATGTGGGGGTTTTAATTAAAATTACTCTGATTTTAATTTCATAATCACCAGGAATGTCAATTTTGCTCTTCCTAGGCTTAGATGGTTTATTTCTTGGCAGGATGTTTACTGTGAGTACTGTCAGACTGAAAGTTCTTGAAGTTTTAACTGAGACCACTTTTATCCAAATTTGTAATTAGGTATGAAGAAAACAAGCAAATAACGACCTCATAAATTTAACTTGTCTGGAAAAACAACTGATGCCAGCTTGTACTTATGGATTGTTGCAATCTCACTGTTCAATGACCACACCAGATATCATGAAGATGACAAAATGAATGCGATTTTCTAATTTAAAAAAATAATAATAATTGCCCTGAATCTAGTTTACTAACAAAAGTAAGTAGAAGAGGGATCACTTCCCACTTCTCTTCAGTCTTAAGTATTTTAGTGACTATTGCTGGAGACTTTTGCCTTGGAATTCAGTGTCTATATGATCGCATGTGATGGAGGCTTTATTTGGGGTATGATGCAGAATGACTTAAACACGGGACCAGGGCAAGAAAATTATGTTTATAGACCAAATTGAATTTTCACCTCTGAGTTTTCTGGCTTTAATAAGCATAGGTCCCAAGTTCCAGTCAGAGCTTCATAATATTTTTAGTAACTCTGATTTCCTGTAGCAACACTTGAAAATGAAACCCCACCATCACTGGCCTGCCCTGTGTTTGTGGGTGAATGGATTAGGTCAGCAAGGATAAAACTTGCCAATTATGCATCTTTCTCATGCTTCCTGGTTTGATTGCCAGTACATGGCAAATTGCCACCTATGGACTGACCACACTGTGCTGTTGGGTGCACACTGTGATGCTAGGGAGATGCCGTAGGGAATACAAATGGTAAAGGTACAGAGCAAAGAGGCGGTGGTGGTAGTGGTGAAGTTTGTTGGATACAGTCTCTAGGAATTGCAGTTCAGGTTACTTCACAGCACAAAGAAAGCAGCTCTGCCCCAGTGCCATGAAGTAGCTCTTTCTCAGCAAGCACATACTGGAACTACCATTTTTTTCCTCTCCCTTTTACTTGCAAATGCCAGACTCAGATTTTTGGCCTTTTCCCTTTCATATTTGAGAAACATCCTGTTTTGTAGTCACACTCAGTAAAGAGCTCCGCGTGAAAAATGCGGATACTGTCCAGATGGCACAGCTCAGGAGCATCCTGTGTCACCGCCTGAGCACACTCAGTCACAAAGTGTCTAGACAGCACTCTCCAGGCCAGCTGGATGGGCTTTGGCCACAGGGAGATTGTTGCTTCTTTCTGCATGAATGCCCAGATGGGAGGAAGCTGCATACTATGTGCAACCTAAGGAAAAGGAGCTTAGCCCATTTTCTCCTCTGTGTATCTCCTTTACCTATTCTTTTTTTTAAATTCTC